>JAZHYW010012776.1:0-193368 GCA_037355805.1 Ixodes ricinus | reverse complement strand
CACGCTGCAGGGTGAGGCTGTCGTCTGTTGAGACGATACGCCTATATATTATGCAATCATCCGCAAAAAGTCTAATTTTTAAACAAATGGAATTGGGAAGATCATTTACATAAATTAAGAAAAGCGGCGGACCAAGGACCGGTTCCTGAGGAACTCGGGATTTAACCGAAATTTCGTGAGAAGAGACGTTAGATACTGAAACGGATTAAGTTCTAAGGGAGAGAAATTCCCTGATCCAGTTACCAAGAGACTGGTGAATGTTTAAAGTTTCAATTTTTTCAGACTTCGACGTAGTTCAACTAGTCTACTGAAACTACTGTAGTTTAACTACTTTTCCGAGTAACTTGGTAACTTTCAATTACAACTTTATCTGGGTAATTAGTAGTTTATTTAACTACGTTTTTCAGGTAACTTCTACTCAAATTACTAACTACTTTCGAGATCTAGTGCTAAATTTGCTCATCACGATAGTTTGAGCGCAGAAATAAATAAGACGCCGGCGGATGAAGTGGCATTTCAGAACAAAGGGCCCCCTCACATTCCGTTTTCACGCAATTTTATTCGGTTGCAGTAGAAACTGCATCACAGGCGTCCTTGGACCAAGGTGGTGACGAGCAGCCAAAACATAACGCCGCCGCCCACGAACACAGGAAGAGATGCATAACAAGCCTTGATCGGGTATTGACCTAATCCGGGAATGCACGCAGGCGCTGCGCCTCCAGCTGCAACCGTGAAAGACGGGGACACTCCGAGGGTTGTTGTTGTTTTCAAGTTTTCTGCCTTTAGTGAGTTCTGCCTCAAGCGGTTATGGGGGTTCCACGGGAGGCGCCACTGGAATCACCTCGCAGCTGGGCGCCTGTCCCCATGGTCGCCTCGTCATCAGCGCATACGCCTTTGCAAAGCCGGACTCCCCGGGCACAAACGCAGACACGGATAATCTGTTCATCGGAGTACGTTCCCGCTTCCAGCTGCACCTGTACGAGCGACGATGCTTGTTCACGTAATCCGACGCGTCCTTCCGACCTTCCACGCCAGGGAGATCTCCTCTTTGTTAAGAACGATATACTTGTCAGATGTGTCAGGCGCGCCAGGATACGGTCGTCGCCGGCGAGGATGGCGAGTCACCCTTGGGAGATCCTTTCGTCTGGATGATCTCATCGTGGTACGCGAGACTTGAACCCTTTATGGTCAGGTGCACTCGCTCAGCGTGCTCTCCGAACGTCGTGGGAATAAATAGGGGCCAATCATACCAATCTCAACTTGCCAAGAAAAAAAAAAGAAAAAGGAGGAGAGCTCGTTATGAAGGACCCTCTAGCCGAGGCAAACCTCACATGTTTCATCATGGTCACCTAAGACCCCGACACTCGCTTGCCCGACCCTGCACAGCCTGTTTCTCAACTTCAACACTGCCGTTCCATCCAGCGCATCGGTGGAACGTCTTTTTAGCTTGGTTGGGGACGTCTTTAGGAGGAAAAGGGGAAAACTCTCCTATTCTCTCAAGAACATTGAAAGTCAATCGCTTCTTCGAGCGAATAAACGTTTCTGGTGAAAAGCAAGCCATAAAATGACTGCATTTATTTTAGGCTCGCAGAGTTTTTCACGGATCAAAACTGCTGTTCATTTTGCTACCACGTATAGAAAAATAACTTCGAAAGTAACTTCAAAGTAACTGGCTATTTTTTACAGTAGTTAGTAGTTTACACAATTACTCTTACAAATGCGCAATTTCTACTCTACTCCAATTACTTTTGGTGTCAATACTCAGTAACTTAACTTAACTACCCTTTTTGAGTAATTTGTACATGTCTGAATTTTTGTAGTAGGCGTTGGTGCGGGACTTGGCCAAACGCCTTTGAGAAATCGACGAAACTAGCGTCCGTCTGCACCCGTGAGTGAATGTTCTCGTGTACATCGGTAATGAATTCAAATAGTTGAGTTTCGCAAGATCGTTCCTTTCGGAAACCGTGATGGTTCGGGAAAAATAAGTTAGTATTTAGCAGAATGGAGAATCGGGCGAGTTGGTAAGAGTTCATCATAACTTACAGCGCGACTGGGACAAGGACAGACAGAGGATGAAGAGTGAGATCGGCTTTTTGGATCTCGGATAACTTGTCCGGTTTCGTGTTGAGTGAAAGAAGAAGCGCCAGGGCCACGGAGGGGCATGCCTGCACGAGCAGCAGCAGCATCATATGTATTTTCTTTTCAATAGAATCAGTTGCTAGTTCAACGCTTGTCCTCTGTTATTTCCTCTGTCAGTCCTTGTCCCAGTCGCGCTGTAAGTTATGATGAAGTTAGCATTTAAAAGGTAATTAGCGAGGTGGGTGTAGATCACATGTTCCAAAAGTTTGCAGGGTATGCTTGTTAGAGAAATTGGACGGTAGTTATTAGCAAGCGAAACGTCACCAGACTTAAAGACCGGAATAACCTTCGCGTGTTTCCAGTCTTTAGGTAATAATCCTTCATCCAAACTCTGTTGAAACAAAAACTGGAACAAATCACTGGAATGTGGCAGAGTAAGCTTTAGTAGTTTAAGGCGTAATACCATCAGCTCCTGAACTAGAAGAGTGAGCGAGGTTGAGGATGAGCTGGCTAATCCCGTTGGACTAAACGTCTATTCAATCTAAAAATATGTTGTTATAAATATTAATATTTACAGGCAAATGAAATTAATCTTCGTTAAAAACCTTGTCAAAAGCTTGATTGAAAGAGATCGCACTTTCAAGATCAGACATCAAGTTACCCTGTTCATCGGTAAGCCTAAGTAAAGCGGGTTGTCTTTTAGGAAGACTGATGATTGACCAGAATTTTCTAGGATTAGAACTCAAAATTTCTTTAACTGTACCACCAAAGAAACGTTTTTTGGAGTTTTCTACTGCTTGCTTACAAAGTTAGGAACGGTTGGAAAATTTTGCCCATGAGTCAGTACTGTTTAGACTTCTTGCTCTAGAGTAAATTCGTTTCTTATTATTAAGTAGGGTTTTAAATCCTTAGTAAACCAAGGCTTTAAGTCCGGCTTCAAGTCCGGCTCCCAATGAAAATTTAACTAGTTTAATGGTATCATTGGTTACACAACAATAAGGAAACTTTTATGTAACAACCCTATGAAAGCTTGCCCCTGGGGCTTATCAGGATTTCTTGAGAGGTCTGTTTTCTGTGAGATCTTTGGCACCTGTCGATCTATCTCGGGAAAGAAGGTCAACCTTCTTGATGGTTCTGAAGTGTCGGAGAGCTGGTCAAGATCTGTCCTGGGTGGACATATTGCTCATCAAGATAATTTCAAAGGGTCTTGGTGGAGAGCACGTAACTTCTCTGGATCTCGATGTAGTGTAGTCCCTTGGTCATTTCGTATCGGGCAGCCGCACTGAACGGCCGCGTGGGATCGGTGTCCTAAACAAGCCTCAGAAGCCCGGCGTGCATTTACGTCAACAGAACTTTTCTCTGTTCTGTTGATTCAACGCTACACAACAACACTGTTGTTCACACAACTATTGTTCACACAACACATCTTGGTTTGTCAGGGCACAGATGTTTGGCCAGTGAGTAAAAGGGACGCTGAAGACGTCAGAACGACAGTGCCAAGGACGCCGCAGTGAACTTGCTCAGGATTCACTCGACGTGGAAAGGATTGGTTTAGGGTAAGCAGTTTTTGACTTCCTAAACGTCTTTGCGTAGGATGTACCCACTTGATTTTAGAAATTCAACTACCGTGGATTTAAGATATTTATCTCGGGGGTATTGCGAGGACTTTCAAAAATAATTTTGGTGACAAGGAACACGGTGGCCACTATTGAGTCTGATCGCTTCTTTCAACAGTTCTTTGTATCCGAATGTGAACACAAGTTGGGTATCGTCTTTTCGAGAGTCTACTTACACGTAAAACTCCATGAGTAAAACCAGCTTCCATTGACGTTTTCAACAACTGTCCGTTTGGTCGGTCGTTCACTGTAATTTCTCTCAACTATAAAGCTTTCCATTAGGCTGCATTCCTGGCTTCAAACGTTTGTTGGCTAAAGAACTGGAGAACTTAAAGCTATGGTGCAAAAGGCAGAGGTGCGGAAGTTAAAGGGAAGAGAATGCTCGAAGGGCTATAGGGGTTTGGAAGGCTCAGGGGTTTGAAACGCTGAGTGATCTGAAGGGCTGATAGAGTTTGAGAAGCTGAGAGTACATCGTAATACACTAGAACTCAATTATATTTTTCAAAAGTGAAGTCTATTAAACGTTTTGATTGGTGAGCTCAGCTGCCTGTCAGATGAGTAATGACTCCAAGGAAACTCTTGGTCTCTATTTTGGGTTTAACCACTAAGCTACTCTTAGTTTGCGTTGTAGACGGGCAGTTTGATACAAAAGAAAATACAAAACTTTATAAGTAGCTAAAGTGTTCATATTTTCGGACAGATATTTAAAAAAATGTGTCTCCAAGTAGCATCTTCCGGTAACGTGAGAAATTTCTTTCTCATTAAATACCTGGTTTTGTTTAAAATTGAACGCTTCACCATACGATGATGCCCGAGGTGTATTATTTTCCTAAACCACATAAATATGTTAATGCTAAATTCGAATTTGCTTAAGCCAGCGCCACATAAATATGTTAATGCTAAATTCGAATTTGCTTAAGCCAGCGAGAACTATTTCAAAATATTATTTTCACGGATGCTTATACACTCTTCACCAAGAGGTTGCGTGTTTCAAATTATGGCACATCACTCATTGAAATTGAATGTCATTTTATTTAAAGTGTGTTTTATGTACCCATATTCTTGACTGTAATGCCTGGAACGATCGATCTGATGAGATCCTCGTTTTTAGCTTGATTTGGTTTTCCTCTTATACGGTATGCATTTTCCAAATATGCAAGCCTGCAAGAGAGTGGAAAGATTATCGTAAGGTAGTTGGATTAAGTAATTACAGTGTAGACATGAGTGACTAATGAGCCCGGTCTATTTTTTCCTTAATCTGATCTTAACTGCGTGCTTGAATGGTGTTACTTGTGGAACATAAAGCTTGACACTAACAAATGCAAAGTGATTAGGGTTTCATCGGGCTGACAATGATCTTTCGTGTTACTACGTGAAGCACACTTTCCTACAGCAAATATTATCCTCCAAATGCTTGGGCGTTTATATTTCACATATTTTCTCTTGGGAAGTTTTTTGTAAAGACCCTTGCAACAGTTGGACAACTCTAACTCTATCCGGCAACACGAGGAAAACGTGTTTTGTGACCCTGTCACATTGCGGCAACAACAACAGTCGGGAAACATGTTGGCGTCGCCCGGCAAGCGTGTTGGCCGATTTGTTGTCCGACCACCTTGCCACACCGCGCTGACGGCGGGGCAAACACGGGGAACACTCCGCCGTCTTCAATGTTTACCTTTGTTCGTGTGTGGCGCGGCGTCGCTGGAAATGTTACTCAACGAAGTACTAGTGCCTTTGAAGGGCCGGAAATTACCACGGTACGATATTAACCAGTGACTGTGATTAGAAAACATGACGCGGCTAGTATTTTCCTCCCTTTGTTTTACCGAAATGTGCTTCATTCGCTGGACAAAGCAGGTAGCCATAACCGAGGAAAGTGAGATCGCTGATATATGTTCGGGCTTCACACCGCCGTATGAAGCGCTTCTGTACGGTTCTTTCTTGCATGCAATTCCTATTTCTACAGTAAAACTTAGCACCAGCAGTACCCTAAAGCGTCTTTTGTAGCGTGGTGTTGAGCTTAACTGACAGTGATTAAAAGCTGCGACACCGACACGATATGCCTTCATAACAATCGGAGGAATAAATATGTTTCGAAGTTGTCTATTTGTCTACCGCGTGCTATGTGATCGCAACATTCCCCAAAGCGTCCTGGGGATTTTTGAATCAATTCAGGTGTCTGGTAGCGGCTCTTTCTAAGTTCCAAGCATCAACAATCATGATCAGAGCGGTCGTTTTAATGCTTGAATATATTTAATCTTTGCTTTCAGGGATTTAGTTGATTATAATTTATCAGCGGGTCTTAGGCATGCCATTTTATTGCACTAGCAGTAATGGGAGCTGGTCTCTCGGCAGTTCGAATTTCAACACCAGTCTGAACGTTCACGACCGTAGTTGTGACCATTTCGACAATTTCTATCCGTAATTACGCACAAAAACATTCATGAAATTATTTTAGCTGCACGCGAAAAAGACGTAGATAGGGAACAATATCTGCCATCAGAGCTATCTGTGCTGTCGTGTTGCGGACCCGAAATTCTCTCAGCCAGCGATCGGGGCAATACATGTTGTCCAACACAAGTTGCTGCTGTTTTTGTTGCCGAAAGCTGTCATACCGAGGCAACATTTTCGTTGTCGTCCATGTCGTGCTGCTGTTGCCACAATTTGACAGGATAGTCGGACAACACGGGGAGCGGGCAACAAGTTGCCCGACTGTTGCGCAACATGTGTTGCTGTTGCCGTCGTATTGCCTCAGTGTGACCGTGCCTTTAAAGGGAGACTGACACCCCCAAAATTGTTTTTCATTTTTTGCCAGGCGATTTAATATGATGTCAGAAGACTACCCAATTAATATTTTGCTACAGAGTCACGTATATATTTAATAAAGTCAAGAAACGCAACTGCTCGAAACCGAAACCGAAACCTGCTCACGGGGGTCGGAGAAATAAAGAGGAGAGAGTGCCGGAAGTCACGTGACTGCACCCGACCGCGCTTTTTTTTCTTTTTTTTTGGCCGCGCGCAGCAGACGACATTACAGCATTGTGGGTACCGTTTGCCGTGCGATTGCTTTGCAGTTATGTTTGTTCCGCTCGCTGTTCTGCACTTCAAGATGAGTTGTTTTGTACATTGAAGAGTTGGAAATGAGTAGTGAGTGCCCGTGGTGAATGCCCGTGATCGGCTCCGAAAACAATGCCCCCAAGATGTTTCGTGAAGAGCTGCCTCACAGCTCCTGCATCCAAAAGTGGCATTGTGCGCAGAGTCTGCACAAGCTTCCGAAAGATCAACGGGATCGGGACCAATGGCTGGCTGTGATTCCGGCAGAACAGTTACGGGCACCTCGGTAAGCGGACGCTACCCGATTTATATGCTCCTTGCATATTGTGGAAAGTGACTACATTGAGTTCGCAGATGTTAAAACGGAAGTTCAACACCATTTAGTTCAACGGTGTTTCGTCTGCAACATTTTTTTTTCAATGATAATTGTAAAAACAAAATTTAAATATCGCAAAATGTTAAAAAAAGTGAAAAACAAAAGCACAGTATGTCCACGCTCTGGATCGAACCTGGGACTGCTCCGTGTGAAACGGACAACTTTCCACTGAGCTACTCTACAATTTTCAATAGTCGTTTTCACAAATCGTTTTATGCTAGACCCAATAGGGGACAACTGTCCGAGCGATGTCTTCAGCCAGGAGAAGGGACGACGGCTCGGCGACGTCTTCGTGCGAATCGGGGTGGTGGTCGGGCCTGTTCTCTTTCGAAAGAAGACAAATTTGCCGGAACCGCATACGACAGCTCTGAAGTACAGGTCCCACTCCTATCGTCCGCCGCCATAGCCGTACAGCCCGCGACACGACGCCATGTTGAGAATTGCGCAGTGAATGCACAGAAAGCTTCCGGATGTCTGTGCAACTTTTTTTTTTCAAACAATGTATTTGCAGTTTTTTAAATGCCACAAAAAATGGGTTTCATCTTTTTTTTCTATTTTTAATATTGAGTGTGCGCCTTCAATGACGCACAACGTTGATTAAATTTGATGGTTGTTTCTAAACCTTAGAGAACAGCCTGTCACCACAAAGAAGAGAGTGAGCGCGACTCAAACTGGCCAGTTCTCGATCGGCGGTTTTCGGGCGGAAAGAAACAGAATTTCGAGCCGCAAATCCTGTTCTGGTAGTTGGGCTCTCATATGTCATGTTCAACTAAAAACCTTGGGGAGCATAGATATCCGGTCAGTGTCCCTTTAATACATAACAATCAATGCCAATCACACTTCACGCCTGAAGAAACGGAATTTTCCGTCCGTTCCTATGTTTATGAAACTACTTGTCTACATATCCATCTTTTAATCCAAACTGAAATACGTCTGTTTAAATTGGGATTACGCTAATTATATATTAACAACTGCAATTGTAGCAATTCAAGAGAGTAAAGTTTGCGTCATTATTACTATTATCTCGCTGCCAGCGTAACATCCATATAATTCAGCTTGAACCGGCCTAAACTTGCATTATATAGATTACTTTCTTGTTTATGTTTGTGTCATAAAATCTATAATAATTATCCCTTAGTTAAAAGCTACTTATACCTCCCTTGTACATATCATCATGTTTGGATCACCAACTACAAGCCATTCAGTTTTTCGTTCCATCGTGTACAAGTACAAATTTCACAATGAATGACCTTGAAGATTCTGTGGTAACTTTATCTGACGGTGTCGCCTTTGAAACTGCCTTAGAGATGCCAGCATTGCGTCATATTAAAACTGCTGCAAAACAGTGAGTGGGAGAAGTGAGCACAGAGCTCCGACTCCCAACTGATGTATTGTTAAGTAAAGAGGAAGACGAGGCATCAGAAATAAAACACACGCACAAAAAAAAAAAGTAACTAGTGATACACCAATGATCTGTACTAAAGAAAGAAGACGTAGAAAAAAAACTGAAACAAGAACTCAATTTAATAAAAGATAAATAAAGAAAGAAAGCAGAAAAAATAAAGAATGAAAAATGTAATAAGAAGCAAATACTAAACCGTCCAAAATCAATAGTGTTAGGCGTTGGCTACAACGCTTGAAACGTTTTCAAAACGATATCATCTGACGAATTAGCTCAATTCTCCACTTTACGTCAGCATTTCATTATTTTAGTAACAGCTAAATATATGTAGCCTTAGACATCTTTTTTTTAATGATATGTCTGTAAACCACTCCCCTTTGCGATTTCCTTCGTCTCCCAGAGGGTATTTGAAATAAACAAATCAATGAATATATATATAAGCAAAATAAATAAATAAAGAAGTAAATAAATAAAATATCCGCGGTTTCGGGCCCATCGCCCTCCATCATACACTCGGGGACTTTTGGAAGTGTGTAATAAGCGTCGATGTGAAATTAGCCGCTGAACAACTGTATTTTAGTATAAATAGTATGATGAGAGTGCCATGGACTGGAACGGCTCACTTCTTGCTTACGTATTATGTCAAAAATGCATCAAAGCAACACTCACTTTCTTTCCGTCATTTGAGCAAGGTGTACCATCGACTACACCGAGTTTCCACCAGCTATCTCTTGTGAGACATTGTACCTTGCAATCAAGAACGCCTTTAGTACCGTACGACTATAGGAAAAGAAAGAATATCCGTGATTAAACACTGGAGAAAATTTGGTTTTAATACCGCAGAAATAATACTAAATAACGCAACGACCAAACGTGCCACGGGCTCACTTTTAGTGCCCAGCACTTAGGCGCCCATTTCCCCGTATAGCGGCGTCGTTGTCGCCGTCGGCGTAACCGCCTCTCTAAATTTAGCGGGAAATTGAATTGGCGTTGAGGTCACGTGACGTCAATTCTCCCGCTCAATCTGGCGGAAAAAGTGAATTTGTCCATGGGCGACGTGACACGAAGTCATGTGACGTCATTTTCCCCGCTAACTTAGCAAGGAAACTGATTTGGAGTTGAGGTCACGTGGCGCAATTTTTCGCTAAATTTAGCGGGAAATGTGAGAGAGGGGAGGGTGGAAGGAGGAGGAGGAGGGTACGAAGGAGGATGAGGAGGAGAGAGGAGAGGAGGAAGAAGGAGGAGGAGGAGAGGAAGAGGAGGAAGGAGGAGGAGAGGAGGAGGAAGAGGAGAGAAGAAGTGGAGGAGGGAGACCTCGATACCCTTCCCTCCTCGTCCTCAAGAGCTGCGCTCTAATTTAGCATTACAGAGATTTGTAAACGTCTTTCATTTTTTATGTACGTTTCACACAGAACTGAAAAGGAAAGTGCAAGTTTGGACAACATTCTAGTAGAATTTTAAAACAGAATCATGTCTGCTCGAAATCTTTTTTTTAATTTGGTGTTTTTTTAGAAGTTTCTTTTTCCCCACCAATTCGACGTATTTCAGTGTACATTATTTTGTGTCAGAAATCAGTGTTTAGCGGGGTTTATGACGACGAGCGTGACATGGGCGTGGGATTACCCAACCTGCGGGGATAGCGCACCTGACCCAGATGCTTAAAAATCAACCCTGTAGCAATGAGCCAAGCAAACGAGATGAGGCATTACCAACTAGAAGGCGAAAACCGGCCGTCGCCCGGTTATCGCTCGTCTTCCTTGTATCCTTGTAGCAATATTTACATCTTAAAGGGCAACTCCGGTTCATAGTTTCAATTTTGGGATTACGCACTGTTTTCAGTGCAGTCAGCGTCCCTGAATTACAAGGTGTAATTTTACGACCGCAGCTCTTAGGCGCCCGTTTCCGGCATGAGCGGCGTCGCCGTCGGCGTAACTGCGTCGGTGCAAGATGGGTAAATTTCTCCGCTAAATCAAGCGGAAAATTTTCCCACGCTAAATGTAGCGGAAAATTTTCCCCGCTAAATCTAGCGGAAAATTTTCCCTGCTAAATCTAGCGGAAAATTTTTCCCCGCGAAATCTAGCGGAAAATTTTCTGCTAGCAATCGTAGCGGAAAATCTTCCCCGCTAAATCTAGCGGAAAAATTTCCGCGCTAAATCAAGCGGAAAATCTTCCCCTCTAAATCTAGCGGAAAAATTTCCCCGCTAAATTAGCGGAAAATTTTCCCCGCTAAATTTAGCGGAAAAATTGTTTCCCCGCTAAATCTAGCGGTAGAAATCTTCTCCCGCGAAATCTAGCGGAAAAAATTTCCCCGCTAAATCTAGCGGAAAAGTAGCAGGAAGGATCACGAGGTAGGGGGAGGGAGCAGGGGTATACCCTCCCCTCAGTACCCTTTCCTCCTCCTCCTCAAGAGCTGCGCTCCCATTCGGCATTCACAGGGACTTGTAAACGGCTTTCACTTTTTTTTCTCCGTATTGTGCGTAGTTTTAAAGCTATCGACGCCTCAAAGTTTTGTTTGGGGCGCGGTCGACAAAACCGAAACTAGCCGCTCGAGGCTCTGGCAACACTGGAAATCAGCCGCCAGGCGAACTTGACGTCAGGGTCGTTCTCGTTCAAAGAGTACGCGGTCTAAGCGGCACCGACCCCTGTTGCGCTTGCCGTTTAAAGATAAAATATGAGCTGCTTTCATTTTAATTCTTGTATACGCTGGTAGATATCCAGCATATGCAGCAAGAGTTAGTGCGTATACCCAAAGCTATCGACTGGCATGTAGGCCAGTGAACTCGTTCGGTGCCGGTGTAGGACGCCGATCTCACTACCCTCCGCTTCGACTACGGTAGTGGTTATGGCGTACGCCAAAATCAATACCGTCGTGGTTTATTTCGCTAAAACGGCGGTAGCAACTTTCTGCGGCAAAATACCCTGATTGTTTGTTGTTGTTTGTATGAGCGGTAGAACGCGCGCGCATGGCAGGCGTCGATTCACTTGTCCCGGAGGCCGTCGCCGTACGTGCGCCCGTCCGTAATCGTCTCTAGGCCTAAATTGTCATCGGGGCTCTGTGGATGGAGCGGCATTGCTCTAGGCCGCGCTGCCAGTGACGTACAGTACTCGGGGAAGGGGGGGGGGGTGCTTCGCCGTGCGTGCGCTTGTCCGCACTCGTACCTAGGCCTCTCGTTTTCGCGCTGGGGGTCAGTCCCAGACACGAAGCTTTGGGGCTCTCCGGCGCGAGCCGCGGCGTCCGGAATACGCGTGTGCCAAGCTGTATATGTTTATTTTTTCGGGTTTTTTTCCTCAGGCGCGTAAAAAGTGATTTTGTAAGATACGACACTGTAATTTACCACATAAGTTCGTCTAGGTAGTGGATCAAATTTGTGAAAATATCAAAGAAAAGGCTTGCCACACTCAAAAGTAAAAAATAGCACAAAAACAAAAACACTTGTGATTGGAGTTAGTGGTTGTAGTCTACATGCCCACCATTCCCCATTCAACGGAGCGTGAATGCTCCATGTTCAACACTGCACATGACAATGACTGCTTTATTGATCTGGATACTTTTATTATGTTTACTTTTTGTGTACGACATAGCACTTAGTAATGCGAAGTTCATTGCTATGTCGACTTTATGTTTTACCTTACATCTTGACCGTGATTCGGCTGGAATTATCCTTTTCACTAATTTAATGCAGGACGTATATCGACAACCCACAAATGTTTTTTTTTCTCTGCCTCCTTTCTTCATATGGGATAAATGAAGCATTTGATTTTGAATCGCCGCATCAAGGTCGTGTGCCGATTTCCAAACTGACCGGGCTTTTTTTTCCAGCAGACACGTCGTTTAGTGATGACATCGAAGACGACGACAGCTGGCCGCCTGCTGACGAACTTCTGTCTGACACCACGATGCGCGCGGGTGCGCATCGAATATCTCGCTGAAACGAGCCTTGAGTCGTCGCAAGCAAATAAACCAAAGGCATATACCGAAGCTACACGGGCTACAGATAAAAGCAACGGCATAAACACGCCAATCACAAGCCGAAGTAGCGGCGGTAGCGTCTCAAAGAGCGCGCACTTCAGGCTGCTCCGACCGCGCAACAAACAAGCCCTTCCGGACCGGGAAAAAGATAAAGTGAACGATCATGACGTCACGGCCCAAGGTTGCTTTAGCGATCGGTGACCCGCTGGTTGCCCGCTAAGGAGCGGCTGCTCGCAGCGGGTCGCATTTTTATTCTCGGCATTACTTGGGAATGCGGGCGTCCCCTTGACGTAATGTTTTGGCTGGGGTATTTTGTGCCACTAAAGTGATAGCAGTAATTTATTTATTTTTTTAAATTTTGGCCGGAGTTGGTTTTTAAGGAATGAGAAACGCTTGGGGGACGAATATTTACCCCGTATTTCATATCCGTATTTCGTACTTCTCTAAATATAGGTAAAATTTCTTGGCTGTGCACTTTGGTCGTCGGTTGTTTCCACAACAACGTGCAAGACCACAATCTCAATAATTGTAGACGTTTACTGCGTTAAGGCCACTAAATGATATTGCACTTCGTTTCACCTTGTGTCCGGACGCAGCGGAGGCTACGGGCCATCAGGTCCAATCCGAAATCGCATAATGTTCCCGTGACCTTCAAGAGGAAGCGCTGTAACGCGGGGGGGGGGGGTGGGGGGGGACTGCAATAACCTTTTATGTTTGCAGGGCTGAGTAGGCTAGGATGGCTCCAAGCGTCCGCTGCGGTTGGACGTTAGGTGAAGCGGAGTACAATGCCCACGATGTGCGATGTGGTGTAATAATATTGTACTCACGAGATTCGCTCTAACGTCAAGCTCATACATATACACCTTCTTACAGTAGTTATCGAGCGTTGTTTTCCCTCCAGGAAGGTAGCTCGAGGTAGGTATCTTCTTTTCGGGTTTCGTTCCCTCAGGCATCGAAACTCAGGACGGCTGGGAAAAAGAAAAATACATATTTTGAAGCATGAAATGCTTTTAAGCGGAACTCCCTAATCCCCATTGTCCGGCTGTCGGACCGTCCGTTCTTCTGTGCATTCCCCCCCCCCCCCCACCCCTAAATTTAGTGGGCAAATACAGAGGGTGTGCAGATGTAAGCAAAAACCAATAATGGGCGAACTTCCGGTGGAGGTATCTGAATTCCGGTTGCCTATTGCTTTTGCTTGTTTTAAGGACCTATTGTGAATACTTTAAGAGTTTCACCGCCGAGTACTAACTGCGGTATATCCCGAAATCGACATGCCTTCCTGATCCATTGGGTAAAAAGAAAGAGCACTTGTTCCCCGAAAAATGACAAATCTCCGTACCCGCCACTCCCCTTCTACTCCTGCGTACCCTCCCATCCTCCTCCTCCGTACCCTCCCCTCTTCCCCCTCCGTACCCTCCCCTCCTCCCACAGTTCACCCGCTAAATTGAGCTGAAAAATTGACGCCATGCAAACTCAACACTAATTCAATTTCCCGCTAAATTTAGCGTGGCGGTTACGTCGACGGCGACGGCGACGGCGACGGCGACGCCGCTCAACACAAAAACGGGTGCCTAAGAGCTGCACTCTAAAATATAATAGACCATGCTGTCCTTACAAACAGAAGAAACATTACAAATTGGTTAAGGTAATTTTTAAGAAATGATGGCACACTGCTTACTTGTAGAGGTTCCTGATTTCTCTCTGGCAGCAGTAAGAAAATGCATACTGGCGCTCGTCTTGCATCTTGTAACTCATCAGGTATCCGTCGTCCCAAGGACAGTCTGAAGATCCGATATGTCCTTTTACCCATGTACCGGCTTCATCCCCGTCATGATTGCAACCAAGGCTACGACAAGCGAAATAACAATTAAATTGTAAACACCAGTACGTTCCGAATTTGAAAAAAAAATTATAATTAAAAATAAAGCAGCGCGAAAACGAGGTCAAAGTAAAATGTATCTGACAGGACACAGCTTTAACTTTCTACTGACGATTTATTTATGTCAGCATTCAGTATAAATAGCAAACATGCCATACTGAATAAATCGAGGAAAAACACGAAAAATACGTATCACGTGTTCAGTGCAACACCATCGATGCTTTGCCATCTGTGTACCGTCGGTTATCTATTACTTTGTCCTCGTCTTTGTGCTGTTTTGTTTTTAATTATGCCTGCATACCAACTAGCCCAAACTTCTATGTTAATGAATTATAAAATTAGAGTAGCGGGTGCATGCGACAAACAACACAATGAAACAACGCAACAAACAGCAAGAGGCTTCAAGATTAAAATATTAAGGTTTTAATTTCGATTCTGCTTTCCTAAGTTGTAAGTTATAACTTGAAAGCATGTAATATTTAAAAAAAAAGATGATGCTACATTTTCACCGAAGGTGACGGCGCTAGACCTATTCTTTACTGTAGTCACTGACGAGGTGAGAAGTGCATGGAGGAGCTTCAATTGTCCCGTCACCAGCGCGAGCGCCTTACCTTGAAGAACCCTTCGGCGTCTCCTGCCATAGCCTTCTGTATACTCACAAAGCCTGGCACTTCGACGACGGAGCCATAGAGTGCCCGGTCGCAGATTTGAAGCGCGAGGATCTGGTAGCAGAGTGCATCAAGAGAGCCATTTGTCGGGGAACCTGGACGTCAGCACACAGCTTTTGCAGCGGCGAGGACCCGAAACACACTTGTCCGCTCGGGAGAAGTGTGTTTCGGCGTCTCGCCGCACCAGGGCGCCAGTCACGTGGCTCTCCTTTCCTCCGTTGTCTGCCGCTCCATCTCTTCCATTTCGGCGGCCGCTCCTCATGGAGATCTGCCAGGCTTTGTCAGTATATAGGTGGCTATGGTCGTGCACCTCTAGTGTGCACGCTCTGCCGAAACGCGGCAGGAAGCAAGGAGGATGCACTGGAGGCCGCGGGTGTTCGAAAGACATGCCCTGCCATTCTCACTCTATCAGCGACTATGCGCCACCGAAAAACGGAGAGAGAGAGAGAGAGAGAGAGACGACGAGTAGCGCGCGGGGACATTAGAACGCTGAGCTCTGGTTGGTTTAATTAATGGGTAGACGTAGGGTGCCTCAATTCCCTTTTGTTTAGGGTGATGCAATCCTTCGAACTATCCGATGAACACAGCGCGTGCTTAAAGAGAAAATACAAAGAAATCGTCGAAAACTGAAATGTCGCCGTAGCACAGTCAGCGCCAAGAGCGCGTGCAGGGGCGCGCTCTTTCCCGCGCTTCAAAACAAAACAAAAATATAATAAACATAAGCGCTAGGAACAAAATGGCCAGATGTGATCACCCTAAGCGAAGCGCACATGAAGGCAGGCTAGGCAACCCTAAAGCTATCTGCCTTTGTCCCCACTTCACTGGTCGAACGCGCCGCCAGAACGCGGAACGCCGACGTCCACTGTTTTGGTTTTCACATTCGAATGCGTTAGACCTCGGAACGCTGGCGTCCGGAATTTGTCCCTTGCATTCGAACGCGTTCGATGAGTGCAATGGAGACAGAGGAGGCTAGCTTTAGGTCTACCCACTAATCATCCAAACCAGAGCTCGGCGTGCTGACGTCCTCGCCCTCAGATTCTCGGCGTATAATGAATGTACATTTAGATGCACGAAATAACAAATATAGGCGTTGGCCCCATATTTTTCTAGCCGGCTACTCGTTCTGCAATGTAATATATAATGTTTATTTCCGGCTTTCTTTTTACAAGGTAACTGATGTACTTGTGCTTTAACTGTTTTAACCTATATCGCCGACCCCCTGAGCAGAATGTTGGGCGAAACACCCTAACATTCCGCGGAACTAAGAACTGTGTATTATTAATGTGAAAGCATTAACTGTCCCATGGAGCGAGCCGACGTAATCAGCTTTGAAACCACGCCAAACGGCATCTTAAATCCTTTCTCAAAGTGACGCCAGCTCCCAGCTATGAAACCACGCGAAAAGTCTAGGCAACGGCTCCTAGTTTCCCCGATCCCGAAAGGAGCGGAGTAAAGCTGATGGATTTCGCCCTTGGTCCCATTGGCTGGCGGGCCTCGACAAGGCTCCCATTGGCCTCTGCGCGCGTCAGTTTCAACGACAGCCGCCTCATGGCGTCGCGTGTCTGTGCCGCGAGCACGCCTGTAACACAAAGCGTCCTTGGTCAGAGATGCGAGGAGAGCTGGGAGACGCGCGCACGACCGACGCAAATACACCGCCAACGAAACACGGGAGCGGAAGAACGGCACACATGCTTTCGCATTCACAACTCAAAATATTTGCTTATTTGTACCTCGAGCTTTTTATTTTTTTATTTTTTGTGGATGCGGGAATGGCTGGAAATATGATTTGCGATAAATAAACATATGAAAGGGTTTGAACATTTGATTCTTGAGAAAACAATGTGTAAGGCAGCTACTCTTTGCTGTTTTTTTTTTCTATACCACTTATATCTTACTAATTCAGTTTTGAATAAGTTCAGACGGCAGGAGTCATATAGGGATTGCCTTTAAAAATACACAACACACTCTGACCTTTCTTAATATACTTATTTCAGCTTTTGATGTAGATACAAGTGATTGACAGTAACAAGCGAACGGGTTTTTTCTCACTGTTTCAGTAAACAACACATATCCAAAACTTAAGACTTGACCAGACAGGAGTGCTCAGTGCGAATGACGTTTTCTAGTTTATGTTGGTATCTGTCGAGGATTTTTAAGTTGAACGACTGGAGGAGATATACATGACAAGCTGATTATATAGGGCTGATAACGCACTTTTTCAGGCCCAAGTGCTTTCATTCGGGTTACTTTTATGTGATATAAAGCAACAATCGCGATCTCAACCCGAGGACGTAAGCTTTGCGTAGTCATGTCATAGGTTGACACTTTCAAGTCGTACCCTGTAAGAAATCTGGAGCACCTACTTTCCTGCAAAGCATTTGGGAGAGCCAATCACTGCAATCTGCAGAGGGATCTCGGCCAATCATGGGGTTGGTAATATGTTTCCATTTTGACGTAAGCGAAGACATTTCGCACTCTGACACCGAGCATGGCGAAACGTCAGTCTCTGAGTGTTACACCGTGCCCTCTTTACATTTAAGTCTAAAAGATATGTATTGCCTTGTCCTTTGCCGCTGGATGAATAAATGCTGGATTGATGCTAACGGCTATTTTCTATTGCTCTGGCGTACCGGTCAACATCGACGTTGTTTCGACGTCCTGTAGACTTTTATTTAATAAGAGAGCTCTAATTATATTCATCAGCATTCAAATGGTCGGATTCAACTTGCGAATTTTTAAGGCGTAGCTGCATTCCTGTAAAACTTGGAACAACAAATTTGAAAATTCGAGCAAAGGTCATTCATACAGACGATTGAGCAGGGCCGAAAGTCAGGATCCGTGTTCCTGTCGAGGGATGGCGCTCGAGATGAGCGACATGTCTACGGCAAAGGTGCACAATCGCATTTGCCTTTATATATGTTGGTCGCCGCGCTAATATAAAGCCGCATATCTATTTTTTATAAAAGTTAGGTGCATGCAGATGATCATCGATAGAATCTACCGCCGTCCTTCCATTTTTCATTTGCGACATTTACCACCTCTTCACGAAGTGTGCGCAAAACTTAACAGACGAGCCGATTCCTTCGTTTGAATCTGTGTCGGTCGATCGAGGTTCAAGAACGTCGACCTCTCTTTTGATATGATTAGATTCCGCCTCCGAGTTGTTCGCCCCTGACGAAAAGTGTAGCCACAACGTATAAGCTACCGTATATCTCACGCATTTTACTACAAAAGTAAGAGTAACGGCACACTGTGCGGGTAAAACTGTGCGTTAAAGGTTGTGCGTTAAGAGTGTTAATAACTAGAATACATTTAATATTCCCCCAGTGGTTTATACACTGAAAGAAACAGGGTGAGCGGTAGGACTGACGGCGCATTGGTCCGTCATAACACCGCTTTTCGGTTGGAAAGATTAATGGGTAGATGTAGAGCTAGCCGCCTATCTCTACTCACTTTTTGAACGCAAACTCCGAGCATCGGACGCCGGCGCTGAATAATGGCGAATGGGTAGCTTGCTTTTCGTCCACCCGTTCATCATTCCAACCAGCTCTATATGTTTTGACTTCCCCACGCGCCGTTACCTCCTCCGCTCCCCCAGTTTGTAACAATATATAAATCACCTGAGGGAATATTTAATGTGTAATTTTTACGAACAATGCCAATGTGCTTGAATGTTCTCCAAAATGGTTAATATAAGCTTCCCATAAATATACAATGAAAATATTATAAACGCCAGAGAGGTAATTTAATATTTTTGGTATACACCGATAAACCCCAAAAAGTAACCCCCACACCTCCTTTATCAAATTAGGGAAAATTCTAGGGACCTCGAATCGGAACTGTCCTTGATTAAAATAGATGAAAGCTTCGCGCGAAGAAAATAATTTCCGCAGCTTTATTTTGCGTTGAATTGAAACACAAAACGAACTACGTTTTTTCAACATTTGAAGGTTTGCGAAGGATCAATCCTTCGCAAACCACAGCACTTTCAAGTTTTCTTTCCTCATTGGTACCGGGAAGTTTTCTAAGTAGTTGGATTACGCGCGTGTTCACTGGAAGATTAGGAGCCCGATGCCTCTGTCCTACTTTCTTTAACACAAACCTTGATAAATGACGACTTTTTCTTCAATGCCAAAAATTACCGCAAAAAACTACAAAATTCACGGTAAAAAAATAAACGAAAAAACACCCGAATTTGAAGATGTATAAAATCCGGAAAAAAGGAAACCCTCGCCCTACATATCAAATGATCAAGTTATTACAAGTTCGCTCGATAAACCTTTAAATAGGAGAATTGCAGCTTACTTATGAGCCAACTCATGGGAGAAAACGTAGGCTCCGTAGTAACTTGTCGGCCTGTCTTCGCACATCCCTACTCTCCAATCGGAGCACGCTGTTCCTACGTAAGCATATCCTGCAACAAATTGCCGATTGTTCGAAAATAATTAGTAATGCCCCCAAAAGAGTTTTTTCTTCAATTAGAGCGCGGCAGGTGTCACCACTGCTAAGAGTGTTTCTGAGTCAAATATGGAGAGAAGTTTGAAAGTTTAAATTCAGTCAATTACTTGTCCGCTGTTCCTATGAAGAAATTAGTACTCGTGAAATTGCATAAACGACGTTGAAATCGAGACATCGAAACTAGGTCAGAATGTATAAACAAATTAATCTGCTTTTTTAACTGAAAGTGATTCATATTCAATCAAAAGCATACAAGGATAACATAAACAAGCTTCGATGATCGAATGATCTATGAAAATGACGGAGAATTAATTTTCCTAGTTGAATTTTAACTTAAAAGCATTTACCCAACTTCATAGGAATGTCACGTTATCCTTGATTTTATAAATCATTATGTTTATTTAACGCATTGAAGAATATTATCTTATAATATGATCTCCCCACATTTAATGCTGCACATATGTTTGATGTAAGAAAATGGCATAATTGCTATATATTTACGAGTATTGATAACATTACAATAATGATTAAAGGAATTGATTTCTCAAGGTTGGTAATATTGCGTAGATGTAATGCATTCCAAAACGACAAACTCACCTCCAGTCCACGACTGCAGTTTGTTACCTACCCATTCAGACATATTTTTTCTGTAAACAAAATGCAAAAAAGAAACACAATCTTGATATCAAAGATAAAGTGCGTATTCCCAGAATATGCTTTTGCGGCATTCTTTGGAGCCTGTGGCGGACTTTAGAGTTTTTTTTTTTTTTGTATTTCAAGTTAAGAAAAAATATATATTTTTTAATTTCATAAAGCAAATAGGAACAGAACAAACATGTAGCTCTCAGCTAGTATTGCTGGGGTTTTGCACAAAAAAACAGGAAGCCAGAAACAAATGCAAAAATACGCTAGTGTCAATATATGATTGTTAAACTGATATATTAGTACAAATTATAAATTAAGACGACTTTGAAACATGACACTGTAACTTGTCAGAGGAAGATCACACCAGCCAATTACGGTCTGAACATAAAATAGGTGACAAAACAATTTGTGAGTCCGCCAATCTGATAGACATGGCAGGATTGGTTTAGTCGTGAGGATGCCCTGTTCGGAGTTAAGTCGGAACAAGTCACAAAGGCATGGATAATATTAATAAAGAGTATTGCGGAGTAAAGCTAAACGTGATATCTCATGACGTGCGATTAAATTTGAAATATTCAGATGGTGTTTCAGATCGGAGACAATGGCAAGTCGGTTATAATGGTTGAGGATAAGTCATGTTTCGCGATCCTGAAGAAGCTCAATATGGTTTATGAGATAAGTTTGGTGAGGGTTCCAAACTGCCTCTTCATATTCTAATTTCGATCGAACGTGTGTTTCCTAAGTGGGGAGGTGCGGCTTTAAGGTTCCTTTCTTTGTATGCAAGGGTGCGCGAAGCCTCTGCTGTGACGCTTTTGATGTGGCTCTTGCACTATATTTATAAAAGGAAACATGGTTGGTTAGTTCACGTCCAAGAGAATCCGATAAATTGGATGTCTCTCTTCTCAGAGTGAAGCGAAGAAGTTTTTATTTAGACATATTTAATAACATAAGCCATTTAAGCACTAGGTGTGAACTTGATCTAGGTCACTTTGGAGATGCAGGTGGTGCTAATTGAACCAATTTCTGCGGTATGAAACAAGATTATCAAAAATTAGGCGAATAGTAGAAATAATGAAGGTGGACGAATCATCAATAAATATGGGATATATTAAGGGATCTATCATTATTCTTTGTGGGGCACCAGAAGTAGCCAAGTACCGTTAGATGTGTGGTCGTTCGCCACAGTGAATTGTGTGTGAGAAAAAAAGGGTTCTCTGTATGTGCGAGATAACAAGCAAGTCATTATCAATACAAGAGAGTTTGGAAAATAGGTGACGATAAGAAACCTTATCTACAGCCTTTAAAAATCAGGAAATGAGGCATATTTTTTTATTCGTAAGTCAAAGTCAGTGTGAAACTCAGAAAGGAATTCTAGAAGTTGCGTCTCACAAGTAGCCCTTACAAAATTTGAGCTTATGACTAGAAACAAATGGGTGGCGTCTAAGCGAGAAATAATGTGAGAGAGTATTATGCGCTCGAGAAGTTAGTTTGGACGCAATTACAGTTTATTTATTTATTTATTTATTTCACTACCCTCAGGGTCCAGGGGCATTACAGAGGGGGTGGACATAAAATATTGGCTCTGCATAAAATTCAAACAACAAGGCAACTTGTTTATAAATGTTCGTTCGGCATAATCCTAGCAAAAGTGAGTAGTTAGAGCATTTTCTAAATAAATCTATTGATGGAATAGATGTACTAATGATGCGGGAAGGTGGTTCCATTCAGATGACGACCTAGGGACTGAAAGAGTTGATGTCGATGCGGGGAGAAATGAAGGAGGGGCAAATGAATAGTTTGTTTTTCAGTGAAGCGTTGGAATGATAGATTTTATATTTTATGAATGATACGGAGCGGTAATCTGAGAGTAGTGCCCGATCTCCGGTTTCAGAAACCGAAATGACCTTCCTCAGTTTTTAATCCGACGATAGGCAACCTTTTTGTCATAATGAAGAAAACATTGCTTTAAATTCCATTACAACGATATATTTTGTGTTGCATAGGAGATTCGGGTTAATATTGTCGGAGTAACAACGCGAAATTTGCTTTAATTCTTCAAGGAGAAGCGGTATT
Source organism: Ixodes ricinus (assembly GCA_037355805.1). Taxonomy (NCBI): domain Eukaryota; kingdom Metazoa; phylum Arthropoda; class Arachnida; order Ixodida; family Ixodidae; genus Ixodes; species Ixodes ricinus. Next base: position 171,148 of record JAZHYW010012776.1, on the reverse strand, counting down.
TCAGTAGCAGAAATACAGATGGAAGCCATCGGCTTAAAGCCGTATGAGGAAAAACATGTAATGCCATCATCGCTTTCATTCGCGTGTACAGTAGAGAAATAGTCGTTCTGTTTTCATTCCCATTTTACTATTTCCCGCTCCGTTTCTCTTCCCGAGTCGAATAGGACGAGTACTATCTCTGGGCGGAAAGATTTTCCGAAAATGTTGGGGATTATTTTCAACGATTCTGTGTAATTATTCACTAAATAGTTTTTGTTTAAATAATCTGCCACTCTTGGTACAGTTTTTAAGGCACACGAAATATACTTTCAAAATATATTATTATTCAAACGTTCCACTTTCTTTGACAGGAGCTTCATTTTGTTTAGGTACCGTAAGGTTTCATTATGCCATGGGTTATCCCCTCGCTGTGAGCAGTGAATCTAGGTAAAATTGCTGTGAAGTTTCTTTATGTAACCAGCTTTCCCCACTGATCCCCAAAAAAGGTGTTCATATAATAGTACATCAGGGGGAAGATGTGATTAAGTGCCAAGGAAGCAGCTTTGTTAAAGCCACACGAATTGCCCTAACGGTTAAGTTCCTCGCTAGGACAGAAACGAATAACTCGTACGAGCAATATTTCGTGTTATCTGAAACCAGCAATACAGTTGTTAATTGCTTGTTAGATTTGGAGAGCTAGTAAGGACTAGGTCAGGAGTGTTGTCACCACCGGTGAATATATCTACAACTTGGGTGAGGTTTGAATTTACGAAGTTATTAAGACATTATTTCGCGTGCTTTGAGCCGCTAGAAGGAAACTTCTCTGCAGTCCATATTCGCAAAACAGGTGCTGATACAATACCTTTTTGAATAGGTTCTCGTAGACAATTGGCATTTCCTTAAATGCGTTCTAGGTGAACTATTGATAGTAACTGATTTGCTTTGAATTTGGGTCAACGCATTCAGGGACACATCCGAACTTGTTAACCAAACTGCAAGTCACAATACATTTTGTCGGAAAGTATTGCATTTTCAAGTTTGGTTTTAAATGCTGAGGGGCACTACTCAGAACACTGAACACGTAACGACAAATGTTGTAATTTGAGAAATCTTTGGTCAATACAGCTTGTTACCGAGAGGTTTCAAAAATTGATGGTGTGAATTAAATGCTCTCGGAGCTAATGCCAACAAAACGAAAAAGAAATCACCGGCAAAGTAGAGTGTTTTGAGAGTATACCTGCTCGATTTGCATTGCCATACGGCATTTAACGTTATCCCACTTGAGAGGGGGAGAAATTTTGAATATTGGCTTTGGCAAAATATTTATTTCCGGTTTTATACATCGGCACTTTGAATTTAGAAATAATGAATATCATGCAGGAGAGAGCAAAACCTGTGTATTTCGAATATGTGTTTAGTTTGGGCACTTCAGCAAACCACCGAAAAAACAGAACACCCTTTACAAACATATACTGTTTAATGGAATCACCAGAAGGCTGGAGGCAGAGTCAAAAAGTACCCGCAATATATATTTTATAATGTTTTTTAGATATTTGCAGTTTTTCAATTTAGTCACCTCCGTGTTCAAGACACGTGCGCCAACGGTTTACAACGGGTCGATTTCGCAGAGGAAAACATTGTTGGTGACTCCGAAACCAGGTACCTACAACCGTTTTCAGCACGTCCCCAGTTCGGAACATCATTAAGCCGAGAACTGGTTTGAGTGGTCTGAACAAATTAAAATAGCTCAGTGTCAGGTCCTTTGAGTTTGATGGATGGAGAATGCACCGAAAACGTAGACACTTGATATTCGTTGGCTGTCGTACGTGCTGACGCCCACTGTCGTGCTGCAGCAACACACCAAAGGTAAGCAAACCACGGCGCTTAGACCTAATCACAGACTTCAGGATATTCCCGTGCAGGTCACAATACGACGTGCTGTTGCCAATCAGTCACCGGGGCAAGTCATGTTCAAATAGTGGTCCTCTATTGCCTTACAAGAGCGTGAGCATAACCTGGCATAACCTTGTCGTGCGTTGGAACGGCCCGAAACTTTGGTCTTGATGACGAAGCGTGCCCACACACTTTGCTTGTCCTGGTGTAGGGGATTTAGCGTTCGTCTCTAGCGACCGTGCGTTGAAAAAAGAAATTGGTTGCAGCTTTGTTCATTCTACCGAACGCAACAAAATGCTGCTAGCTTTACAGGAGCATCGTGAGTGAAAACAATTAGGAAAGGATATAGTCAATGATGGCGTCGAGGACGACATCCTAGATAACGACGTAAAGAACGACATCTAGGACGACCTCTGTACAACCTCTAGGACGACAGTCAAGGACCACGTCAAGAACGACCTCTAGGACAACCTCGAGGACGACTCCTAGATGACGACTGAAGACGACGTCTAGGACGACCTCTAGGAACACGTCGAGGACGACGTCAAGGACATCAGGTTGCGTCAGCTTCTGCTACCGGAGCCTACGAGCTTACGCGACCGCCGCTCACGCGAACGGAGATTCCGCAACGGCGCTCGCGACTGGCGCTTACGAGCTACGTGACCGCCACCGCTACCGATCTTACGCGACCGACGCACGTGACCGGCGCCTCACCCAAGGGCGCTCACCCAAGGGCGCTTCAGTTACCTGCACTTCAGCCACATGCCGTTCAGCCACCATCGCTTCAGCCACGAGAGCTTCAGCCACCATCGCCTCAGCCACGAGCACTTAAGCCACGGGCGTCTCGTGACCTTGATTACGCGACCCGAAGCGTGGCTGGTCCTATAAAGCTACCGCTCTAATAATCTCCCTCAGCTTCACATTGCATGACCCGACGACCGCCACCAGTTGCCCGCCAGTACCTGGTGCCGTCCCGGCGCACACACCTATAACCCGGTACTCTCGACGCCAGGAGAAACGACCCGTCCGCCAAGACCAGTCGGCGTCAAGGAAGACGAACGTCTAGGGAACGGCTGACAGACGCCCGCTACGCAATCACTACGGGTAAGTCGACCACCTTTATCGCCGATGCCCCACCGGCACCTTGGGCTTTGCGGGCTCCACAGACGCCGCCTAGAAGACAAGGCCGTAGTGCTTATATTTTGCGTCACCAGCGAAGGCCAACGCTGGACACAGATTGGAAACGAGTGCTGCGTAAGCGCTCGGCTTCGAGTAAAGTTGAACCGAACGTTGACGCAATCGTGTGCCCAGCGTGGCCTTCGCTGACGACGCCATCTCATTCAGCATTAAGGCTTTGTTAACTAGGAGATGTTGGTTCCACCCGTACGACCCGCGCCCCGGGTACAGCGAACGCTCACGATAAATCGACGAGTATCTTCGCCGTTCACCGCTTCCCGCGCCCGATTCGCCCCGAGAAGCTCGCCGGATATCGAATTCGAGACCTACAACGTGTCGACGCTAGCAGGTGCAACCTCCGCCGTCCTGACGTCCACTTCTAACCCGGAGAAAACTGTGAGTGCGGAGATATATTCATCGCCGTGGTGTCAGAGAGAAACTACTAAGACGGTACTTCGGACCCTACAAGGTTATTTGCCGCCTTGTGGACTTGAACTTCCAGGTGCTCCCCGACGGAACTCGACCATGAGGACGCAGCCAGCCGCGACCCGAAGTGGTACACGTCGTGTGTCTAAAACCGTACTAGTCTCGATATGACTTAGGATTATTTATGGTTCAGACGACCTTGCACTTTACTGTTTGCTGTTATTTGGTTTAGCTTTGTATAAAATTTATTTAAGGTTGCATCGGAACGATGCACATTTAAAGGGGGAGTAATTCCGCGTGCATGATCAAGAGTAAACACTTCTCCGTATTTCTAAAAGATTCGAGTTTACTCTTACCCCGAGTGTAAACGGTAAGAGGCCAACATGGTCTTGCCGAGTCAGGACTCGCCCTAGCTCACTACCGAATGTTCCAGGTCGAGTGTTCGAGATACCGAGTACAGTAGATAAGGAGCGTTTGTGCTCATGCCCACTCATTTTCCGGCAGTTTCACTCCAGCCAGCTGTCTCGCCGACGCCGCTACGTTTGCTGCTACTATTTCGAAGCTCATTGTTTTTTGTTCTGTTTCTGGCACAAGTTCCTTGATGAAACTCTTTATTTTCAGTTTACGCACGTCAATTATTATCAGCCGCGACAATATTGTCGAAGCAGTGTCTCGCATACACCCACACAGCGTTACTTGAAGGCTGGCATAAGTTGCCTTTGTACCCACTTGGCGGGAACTTTATGGTACTGCAGAATATCGTGAACCATGTGGTGCACCAAGTAATGTCTGACTTTGAAGTCTTTAGCCATTTCATTAATGAGGACAAGGCGGTTTTTTAGTATAAGCCGGTCAACTTCTGACATTGAGTGCGTCGACGTCGAAGCTAGTGCAAGGCCGGAGCCAGATGCGTCAGTCGGACTCAGCATTACGCTTTGAAACTTATCGTGCCACTCAAACACCTGTCGAAGTGATATACAGGCGCTTTCACACTGCTTTAACATCCTGCGATAGATATTCGCGAAATTTTCACCCTCTGCACTCCAAAACAGGATTAATGAGCGCTGCTCCTTTCTGGCGCACCCTCTCAAGGGGGCGGCTATTTGGAGGGTGCTGTGGTCACGTGACAATTTACAGCACGTTGCTGGACCGGCGTACATAGCTTACTCTAGGGGTGGGCCAAATGACATTTGAAACACAGCAGCCTATTACAAGATTTATATTTTTTTATAATTAAACTCCGGTTAGTCTTTGACTGCCTTGTATATGATAGTGGAAACAGACATTTCAAGAACAAAAAATTAGCTTCTTGAGAATTGTTTTCGAATTCATCTTGGACGATTCATTGAAAATATCTTTTCACACATAGCTCTTACATTTAGGGTCGTTAAGAAGGATAATATTACCACTACAAATTAATTATATTCGTACTTACGCCGTCACCAGGAACACAATATCGGAAGTTTTATAAAAGCTTTTTGTCTTCATGTGCTGGTTGAATTTATCCAGCGTTTCTTTGAATAAAATATTCCGGTACTGACTGTGGTTCGGTACATTGACAATGTACGGTTCGTCTTGTGCCTGTTAACGTGATGTGCAGAACGAACAATAAGATATCGCCATATTGTGACTTTAGATTGAGTAGTGGTTTACTCTGAAACTTTATTTATGATAATAACTTACTCCTTTGTTCATGGTTATACCACTAATCCTAAGCTGTACCTCGGGAAATACCAGGCTCTTGTACCTCAGGTTCGCCTGAAAATAAATAAATAAATGTAGAGGGAATATTATGTTTTGTTTTAATTTTACTGGCTAAAACAATAATATATTCCTTATCAACTTCCAAAGGCTGCTTTTGTGTCTTGTTTTTGCAGCAATTGCAGCAAAAACTTAGTCCGTAATTTATAGAAAATACTGCATGATGTGTCTATGTGGCACTCAGTTTTGAACTAAACATGTGTTTTTGTGGTTAAAGAAATAAGGCACATATGTGGGAGAGAATTTAAATATAATGATAAAAGCTAAAACAATAAGCTAAGGCCGAATGCATGTCGGAGCATTGGAGCATTGAGCTGAGCATTGTTTTTCGGGGCAGAGGCACTCGTGTATATTACTTTTTGCAATTGTTCATGTAACTGTTGTTTGGGCCGAATTTGTTTTTCTGTGTGTGAAATTTATGGTTATCGATTTTTATAAAGTTTTTACAATGCACAAATTTAGCATCCTTGAATATGTCAAAAAATATTTTATCAAACTGCTCGTTTTTTTTTTCCTAAGTAAATAAATTGAAGTTTGCGCGTATACCTCCGAATCCCTGGTTGCCGCTGTACTGGACTCCACGACAAGGTAGCGGACCAGTAATATTGCAAGCTAGTTTCGGTATCGGTTTCATCGTATCTCTATTTGAAAAATTACTTGTAAAGTTTTGAGGAAAGTTGGTTGCTGCTTTAGACCAAGTTTCCGTGCTTTTTTCGAAAATATATTTAGTTGAAAACGTTCAAATTAACGCCGGAGCTCCAGTCCCTTTAAAAAGCGCGGAGACGTCGAGACAGAACAAAACTTGACCTTCCTTGTCAAGATTCTGGGTATCTTGACCCTAATTCGCCGAAAAAGTGCCCATACAAGACTTCATTGCTGGTAGTTTGGCTGTCATCTGGCATTTTTAGGCCTAAAACACCAAACAAGTGGAATAACTAGGCTTCACCTCTGGTTGTTCTGTTTGGAGCATTGGGCCTAAATTGCCTCAGAAGTGCAAGATTTGAGCTTCACTGCTGGTTCTTCCGTTCATATATCGCGTATTTGTGTCCAGTATGGTACTTTGACAATAATATGGCGATCCAGAACAAAAGCCACAAAACCACTAACGAAAATTACTCAGTCAATATTAGCGCCTTGGAGAAAAACCGTATAAGTCTCAAGTTAGGTCTCTAGGATGGAAAAGTCTGTGCCAAGCAAGGCGCTTTTTTGGCGTTCTACTATAAAGAATATCCGCTTGGAGAGGTAACTGGGAACATGTTAATAGCAATAAATAAAAGAAGCAATAAATAACAGCCTTAAACTCACACTTCCAATGACTAATTACACAGCGAAACAAAAACACTTAAGATTTACTACAACTTTGTTTTAGGATGAATACATCCAATCTTCAATTCCTCTTAATACTTATATGGTGGTGGACTGGGCCAGTTGGTTGACGTTAGACATGATGGGGAAAACAGCTCCAGAAAACACTGACTACGAAGAGGAACATATACGACATTATGCATACATTGTACATACACGAACATCATTATCCTGTCGTGTATGTTCCTCTTCGGAGTCCGTGTTTTCTGAGCTGCTTTCCCGATCATATATATATATATATATACTTTTTTATTATTATCTAGAAACGTATTTAATTCATGACATTGCTTGACGGACATCGCCACTCTGGTATTGCTTCACGGAGACTTTTATAAAATACTTCAGTGATGATCTTTTTCAAGGGAAGAAGTAAACCTAGAGAAATTGTACTTTTTAGGGAAGCTGTTACGCATGTAGCCAAAATAACAAACAAACGGTAGATTAATCTTGTAAAATGAACAGGTTCTTACCGCATTCACAAGAACTGCGAAGTAACTTATGACGTCCGCCTCTTTGTATTTAAATCCTTTGGAAAATTCACTATCCGCCACAACGTAAACTTCAGGAAAAATTTTCATCGGTATCTCGTACACTGGAACATACATATATAAATATATATGTATAATTGAGATGAGGTAGGTAAAGAAATGAAAACCAAAACGCCGCAGTTTGCTCCGCGTTAGCCTTGAAGATTTAGTTTATTTGAAAAAAAAGAACAAAAAATATGCTTAGAAAATACCAAGTGTGACTATTGAAACAATAAAAAAATTCCTCTTGGAAGTCAGCGGGTCCGAAGATAAGCGGATGTTATTTAAATAATATTGTGGCTTATTGCGATGTTCTTTTCTATTATTTCTTTGTCAACGTTGCAGTTTATGTACCCTTTAAATTGTTGAGCATAGCATATTTTGCTGGTTTGGAAGCTGATACAGGTCATAGAAAAGGAACAAACAAAAACACCATTCTTAAACCGCTGTAGTGAATGCCGTCAAAATGCAAGACATTATGTTTTCATTGGGTGGTAATGAATCGTTTTGAACTGATTCATCGCACGCAAATGTATGTTCATTCTGATGAAGAAGCTTGATAACTATGCCAAAAAACGCTATGTTTAGTTAATTTGGGTCAATATCGATGTACAATATATTATAGGCCGGAATAAAATAGCCATTAAATATCGCAAGTGTCTTATTCGTTGTAAAACGTACTCGGATATTTCGTGTTTTCAGCCCTTGACTCGATGATGTTCTTTGTTTCGTTTGGAGAACCTGTAAAATTACACGATTAAATCAGAACAAAGATGAGCGGGATAATTTAAGAACTCAAATACAAAATAAAGTGCTTTGTAGATGTGGAAGAATATTAAAAAATTCGAGTATGAGTCGAATAATATATATGTATTATTCATATTTTATTCGTATACTAAGTCTTCGGTATTTTTCTTCTAATATTCGACAGGCTACAAATATCTTATACTAACCGTATATTCAAAAACGCATTCACAAATACTAGTTTTCCTTTCGGTTTCAGTGACCAAGGCTCATTTACAGTGACATAGCAGCACAGTGGCTTCGTGTAGCGGCAGTCCTATGTGGACAGTATAAGTTCGTCTGCCTATTGCACAGGCGTTGCGACCGTGTCAGAACGCCGAGCTCTGATTGGCTGATTGAACAAAAAATAGTGGGTACACCTCAAGGCATCTAGCACTGAGGTCTACCACTATCCTTCCAATCAAAGTCACCCAGAGCTAGGCGTCGTGCTCATGTCGCCGTAGCTCCTGCGCAAGATACAGACAACTTTGCTCTCCGTACTGGTGATGCAGTAATCTTCAAACTATAGTTACCGTTACCTCCTGACTTTTTAACCTGTGATTCAACCGGTTTAATAACCAAACAATTGTGCGTCCGGATTTCCTGCACTTTGACCGCACGTGCTATGGCGGATGGACACAGGCGGTGATTGCTTTAAGTATCTCGATCTGGCATAACGTTGCTTCAAATACTTGGTAATGTCTGCAACTTCAGTGAGAGATCTGCGACTGAAAATGGTTCTGCCCAAAGGCAACGCCTCGTACCTAACCACTTCCAAGAGTTGATTTTTCTGCGCGACAACTTGTGATGATTTGTCTGTTAGATCTTTGTGTTTATGGTATGCTAGAACATGTGTTTCTATTATCGTGAACACAGTTCTGGTGTTCCAATATGGGAACATTAACTTCTGTTATAAATCAGTGCACCCACACTTGACGATTCGCTAGTCGATTTAATATCTGAAGCAAACTATTCCTATTCCATTCTTATTCAAAACAACTAATGTTCGCACACGCCTAGTACACTGCCCTGGAGTTTCCCAGTGAAGTAACCGATAAATATCTGGTTCGTATGTTCCGAAGTGCAAATACTTTCATAAACGTGCTATTAATAACCGCACTCATCACGCATCGACAGGTTGGACGAGAAATCGATTCTTCCCTGTCTGCGATGCGTGACTTTAAACAAATCCAATTGGTGATCTAAAGGGCCGCAGGTAGATGCTTGAAGCAACACAAACGAGGTATAAGTTTAATCGCCTTGCGCGGTAGCTTTTTATTTTATTTTATAAAGTGCCAAAATCGGATTCGATTTTCTTCGTTGGCTGTCTCGAGCCATCAATACTTTGGTCACGCCTGTTCAAAAGGAACGATTCCGTTCTGTTCAACCACCAGGCACTCTAAAAAAAGTCTGATCGCTCTACTTTCAGGCACAACGCCCGGAAAGACAATCACCCCAACTTACAGGAAGACTCAGCGGAATGACGGTACCGAAACATGTTTAGACCAAAAACGCAGTCAGGTTGACATTAAGCAATGCAACCATGACGTTTTGCATTGCTTAATGTCACAACTCAGACTGCGTTTTTTGGTCTAAACATATGTTTCGGTACCGCCATTCGCTGAGCTGCCTCGTAACGTTGCGGTGATTGGCTCTGCGGGTGTTGTGCGTGAAAGTAGACGCACAGACTTTTTTAGAGTGCAGATGCAGATAATTGTGTTTGAATAATTTTAGGTTGCCAACTTTCCGAAGAAAGCTAGACAGTGTCTCGCTTTGAGAGTTTCTTTTCTAATGCACGTGTAGTAGTGTTAAACCAGAAGGTCTTTTAAAGGCGCCTAGTAATACTGTGTGGGTTCTGATAAGTAGAAATGCAATAACGTGCTTTATAAACTGTACAAAAATGGAGTTTCCAAACAAAAGCCACGTTTTACACTACAAAAAGAAACGTAGCAAGAACGCCAGAGCCATAATATATTTTGACTGTGTAATATCTCTGACCTTACTTTTTACATCGATATGACACAATAGACAGTCGATAAACTCCTTACCGTAGTCATGTGGCACATGTTCTCCCCTTGCTTCGGGTACATCAATTTCAAACAACCTGTGCGCTTTCAGGCCTTCGCTGTTTCGTGCAGCCAGAGGCAAAGGTTTAACGCGAAGCCTCTCTCCAAGTATTCCTTCCTGTTTTAACACGCAATAAATGGTTTAGAATTCTATTTAGGTAACTATAGATGACAGTCGGTAACTGAGAAATTATTGCGGTGTCGCTAACTTTTCTACTTCAGTAAATGTCAAGGTCCTTTCGGGCACTGTGATGGGTTGTAATAAAGCATTACGATTCCTAACATATTCGACGCTCACGGAGTTGAAACTCTATCTTAATCTACACTCTATCAATTAAGTTTGTTCATATAAGAACGATCATGGTGGTGTCATGCCTATTTTTGGCTTTCAATTAATGTTTATAGAATGGAGCAACACACATGTTCACACAATGCAACAAAGCTTACTTTTTGCCGAGAAAATTCCGTTTTTCGTTTAAATAATATCGCGCTTGAGTCAAGGTGGAAGCAACAATTTCTCTAATCTGCGCGTAGACGAAAGTTTGAGGGCGACAGAGGAATAAAAAATACAACTTTTTATAACGTGAATATTTTTATGCATAAAGCACTTCAACTTTGTCCTCATGAAGTAGTTAGATTGATGTTTTAAAGTAAACATTACACAGAACTAACGTAGAGATGCAGGCGAGTTGGTTATGCATGTTGAAAAGTAGTGAAAGCGCACAATAAAGGCAAATACTAAGACGGAGAGGCAAACAGAACGAGCGCTCTCAGCGCTCGTCCTGTTTGCCTCTCCGTCTTCGTATTCGTCTTTATTGTGAGCTTTCACTACTTTTCAACATTACACAGAAGTATGTCTGGTTGGAGGAAATAATAATTATTAGATAATTGTTGGGCTTCTTCTTCAGTGATTATCATGAAGGAAAGGGCCTCCGCAGTCGTCACTGAAGAAGAAGCCCAACAAGCTTCGAAACGTTGGGCTCCTGATTAAGGGATTGGGTGGTCGTCTTATTTTAATAATTATACTTTTTTATTTCAGCTTATATTTCAAGTAAACTAAATTGACAAACTGGGCCTTATGCGCAACCTTTTCATAGTTGGGCATTTTTCGGCTATTTTTTTAACACACCCTAAAATTAGGTTTTTAAGCTGGAACTTTTTACAAAAAACTGTCATGCTTTCTTTACTTAAAAAAATATATAGGGCTTAACTATTGTAAGCGTTTTTTTTTTTTTGCATTGCGCCCGGAAGTTTTCTATAGATCATAAAAGTCAAAACTTTGGACGATTTGTGCGGCAATTTAAAAATAATCATCCTCGATTTTCTGCAAACTTCCCTGGATGAACCCCTAAATACGGGGTAATTAAAAATCCATGAAAAACACGTTTCATTATATAGATTTAAATTAATACAATAAAACTATCGCCACGTCTTTGTTCCAGTGAATTACCTTTGGAGCGTTTCTGTCTGAACGACATAGTGGTACTCGCGCAGGGCATCCACAGTTGCCGTACTTGGTTGTATTATCTCCCAGACATCATAAAGCATTATGCAAAAAAAAAGACTGTTATGCTTCTTTTAGAAGTGATTCGGCAGATACTGAGTATGAAAACTGAACTCTGCGGCGTATTCGGTACTTTGCGTGCCTTATGGCTTTATGCATAAACGTATTCACGTTGTAGAAACTTGTATTCTTAGAGCGTAGCTCTTACGCGTCCGCTTCCGGGTTGAGCGACGTCGCCGTCGCTGTCGCCATCAGGGTCGGCGTAACCGCGCGCGTTGCATTATGGGAATAACGCAACCGGGCGTAACCGCAGGGTTGCATTACGGTAAAATTTCTCTGCTAAATTTAGCTGTAAAATTTTCGCTAAATCTCCCGCTCAATTTTGCGGGGAAATTTTCCCGCTAAATTTAGGTGGAAAAGTTTCGTAAAATTTCCCCGCTAGGTTTAGAGGAAAATTTCCGCGCTAAATGTAGCACAGAAATTTTCGCTAAATTTCCAGCTCAATTTAGCGGGAAAATATTCACTAAATTTTCGGCTAAATTTAGCGCCAAATTGAGCGAACATTTCCTGCTAAATGGGAGCGGCGGGAGGGAGGGGAAGAGTGGAGGGTACAGAGGGGAGGAGGGGCATACCGTCCCCTCCGTACCCTCCCTTCCTCCTCCTCAAGAAATGCGCTCTAATTTCGCATTACAGAAAATTGTAAATGTCTTTCATTTATTATTCCTGTGATCCTTAAATTTGCGTCTAAGCGAAGTTTGGAGAATCGTTGTTCCTCCTTCTCAGAGAGGCGATTTTCTTACAAAAACAAGAGAGTTTCCTGCAAAAGTAAGGTTCCGTCCGTCGTACTGACATGTTTTGTTACCTTGTAGAAAAATTTATTTGAAAATAAAAATAGGCATGGCCGTCCTTATCCTTACCGTCCTTATCTGAACACACCCAATTATGTTTGAATTATGTTTGCATTAAATAATGAATAGAGTTTTTTGTTTCGTTGAGCATAGCTATCGAATTGTGATTATGTTCTGTAAAAACTACTTCGAAGGTAGCACATTGAACGTTTTACAGGTAAGCTATTTACTGAAATTTTTATACAACCTGTAAAGCTCATCTACTTAAGGAAGAGGAAAAATGATTTATAAAAGTTAGAGGGCACACGTGAGAAAATATTTTTGCTTCTCCGAATTTTAATTTAATAAGGACTGCATAATTTATGCACAAAAAAGTTATAGTCAAGTGAAACATCAGAAACAAAAAACACTATTTTTTTAGTAGCAATAAAACGTTTCTTTATCATTGATTTTCAATGTATGCACTTCAAACCTGGGAAAAACTAGCTCCTTCGCATTATTAGTTCAAGTATACGCATTTGGTATTTTCAGTACGTACTACTTCCACTCCATCTTCGTCAGTTACTTTTACGGAAGCCATGTGAGCTGGATCGTGATAGATGTCTCGTTCAGCATCTTCGGCTCTCACCTGAAAACATTTACCACACATACTTAGATTTGTGTCCAACTGCCTTTCAGACTCATTGTTCCAAAAGCCTAAATAAAAAAAATGTTTCTGTTTATGCAGCACTCAGGTATGGTTACTTATTTTCTCATCAGTCTGAGACGCAAGACGCTTTATAATTCTGGTTAATCTAAGTTCTGTTAACTCCTACATGGCCTTCATATTATGAACAAGCACGCTCTGTGGGCATAAACTGCATTGCTTTCATGACGCGACTTTCTCCAAGAAGTTTAAAAGTTTCATCGATTTTTTTTGTTCTTGATTTTCAACGTAATAGCCTAGCGGCTGTGTAGAAAAATCCTTATCAACATTTAAAAAATGAAGCTTAAAAAGAGTGCTATACCGCGGGGGTAAAATCTCTACGCTATATAAAATATATATTGTCCTGTTATTGCCAAAGTCATATTGGCAAAAGCTGACTTTTTTTACAGCCAGTGCCTACAAACACAGATGCTACTTTAAGAACCATACGGGTTAAGGCATTCCGTAAATAATTATGGGAAAATACCGCACTGCGGTCTATGAGACGAGCACTGTGCATACCACGAAAAAAATTATACTAGAAAATAAAGTCTTAGCCCCCTTTCGAGCACGAGGTGAGCATGCGAACCGTAATGGTTGGTGTCACGTGACAGCCTTATCTTTCCGGAAATCTTTTTTTTGTCGTCATTCGATGGTTGTTGTTAAACGTAGACGCTGGTTCTATTGTAACACATAAGCGGCTACCTACCGATCTCGCAAAAGAATGTGCGCGGTTAGCTGGAATGCATAGTCCCTGACTCACGTAACACATGTGCTTACCGATTTGCCTTTGGACTGGCTCTAAGATGCATGGCCTGCTGTCCGCCTTACAGGGAGCGCACATCAGCACACGTAGTGATTTAGTGCAGTTAATCATTGCATTATATTTTTATTGAGGTGCATAATTACAAGACATGACTAAGCAATTTGATATACGTTCCGAGCGTGCCTAGTCAACCGCAAACTACAAGAAATGAGGGTTCTGATAAACGACTGCAATGGTGGCGTATCTATGCTGATAGCGTTGTGGACATCGATTCCACTTCTCTCATCCAGATGGACTAACAAGCGCTCGATCGCGATCATCACGAGTCCAGTTGCATAGTATTGCGCTTTGATGCCTATCGATTGTCTGCGTCTCGGATCGTGGATGGGCGGACAGTGGTCGAACGAATAGCATAGTGTCATCAATACATGCGAAAGCCACAACATACAAGCTCTGTATCTGAAGCTAAATACGATGCAGCCTTTTGATCAGCACATTTGTCACCATTAACAGTGCTAAGCATGTCATAGTTCAGCGGGAACGATTGACCTGGACCGTAGCTTGCTTAGTCCATCGTAGATGAGACAGAGTACTTCAGTCCAGACGCAGCCAACGTATGAGGTAATCAGACCAATAGGCAACGTCAAAGCGCAAGTACACTTCTTTCTGTTTATGATTGGATCAATGATAACATGTACAGACATGACGAACAGCATGATGGGGCGCTTTTGACGCTCTCTGATTAGTCCCATCAGCTCGTAGTATCGGCTGTGTCTGGACTTAAGGTAAAACGAAGTATAGCGTTATCAACTCCAGTGGTGGAACTAACAGGCTTTGGTTCATATTAAGCGTGCGCCCAGAAAGTTTGAGGCATTCAGCAGAAGCTATTGCTTCAATTTGTTCTACCGTAAGCCTGAGCCCTGTCAACGGCTAAAAGAAATACAAATGCACACACAGACTAAGAGCGGAAAGTCACGGCGCATCCGTGCTCAATTAGCTTGGCCGGTGATAGCAGGCGTGCAGCAAGACGAGGTACGCCATGACGTTGCGCTTTGGCACTGCTAGATGGCCGCCATTGACTAGTAGCATCGGCTGTTCTCAGACTTACGATGGAGCGAGGCATGGAATACCCGCATAAGTTATATGACTGCAATAGGTACTGCATGCTATGTAAAAATGAATGAATATACGCACCTGATTTTCATCGTTATATTGAGAGGTGTCTGGGAACATATCTTTATGTTATGTGTTTTCCAAGCATTTCGAATCTCTCTGATGCCCATTTTAGGGCATCAGTAGTAAGGAGTTTTCGGAAACCGTTTTTTCCCCTCGGCTACTCTCTTCGAAATGAAGATGTCGCTACAGCGCATGCTCACCACTGGCTTACTCTACAAATTTTGGTTCTCGCGGCGTTGAGAGACGGCGGAAACTATAAACGAAAAACCCCTAAAATAAGAGAGCTATAGTAGATCCTCGCAGCACCCTGATAACCATACGCGATAACGATACGATACATGCGCAAAGGCGTCGACGAAGCATCGGAAATAGTTAGTGGAGTTATCAGAGCGATCTACTGAAACTTCCTATTAGGTTTTCTGTACAGTACGATGACACACTCATACTCACATAGTAATCGATAGGTTCATTGTTTTCCGTCGTGCTGAACAAAAAGTCGTCGGCGAAGACCTTACTCTTCTGCAGCGTCAACGTCAGGTCATCGTTGATTTTGAGCATCCTCTCTCCAGTTGCTGCTCTGCTTTCAAGCATCCTGGGGTACACGATCCCATGGTCTGTAACGCAAACGTTGAGCTTAACCCAAGCGGAGTCAGGATTTATTGCATGTTTGAGCCGTTTCAAGAGCGAATTATCAAGCACCTTTCTCGGCAATGCAGAAAGAAAACAGCGCTACAGCCCACAATTTGAAACTGAGCCACAGCATCTCTGGTTTAGAGGACGGCCGGTCTTCCAATCCGATGTCCAAATAGTTACTGCAGGTTAGTGAAAACCGCACTCTATATACCCGTTAAACGTGCTTTTCATGCGTAATGCTCTTGCCGTTTACGCGTCAGTCATGACGTATGACCGTTAAAGGTGACAGCCAAACAAAAAGTTCTTGACAGACGCTTTCAATTGTCGTAATTTTCCACCTGGTTCTTAGAAAAGTGCTGGGTATGCGCGACCTGACATTAAACAGGTTCCTGAGAAGTTCAAATAAATGCAAGACAACCTTAGCTTTAACATGTAATTCAAACCAGCAACTAGAACAGCATGACTATGGTTAATTGTGGGAACTATACTTACAATGTTGATTGTCGCAATAATTTTTACAAAACCACTTTGCAGTACGCGAGTTTTTAATTACGGCAAGAAACTAGTACGAATTAATATTGAGCTTGTGCTCAAAATTATAATATAACCTGCCTAATTACCAAAACAAAACAATCTCTAGAAAAGTTTGTGTTCTGTCAAATAAAACTGGGCTCTAAATATCAGAGACTGAAGACAGTTCTGTTATATTTAAGTGATAATAATTATGTTTTGCAAGTTTGTTTGTGTTGCTGCTAGATGTTGTACAATTCTTCCAGAAAACATTAAATTAGCAATATATGGTGCGTTCTTTAAATCTGAAATTACATGTTGTCCCCTTGTTTTTAGCCGCAAAATTAAGTCTCAGCAAAGGACTCTTACTTTAAACGTATTGCCCCTCATCTGAAACCTCCATTGTTTTATCCAGAGATATTTTTGGATCAAAATACAAAATCATCAACACATGTCGGTATTATAAATACTTTTTGACTCGGCCATATGGGTTTCATGACTACCCGAACTAAGTAACGGTTTGAAAAAAACCTCAGGGTTAACGATAAGAAGCTGGCCGTAATTATTATCTCCAAATTCCTATAATGTATGGAAACAAGCATTTAAGGAGCGATTGACTATATTTCTGTGGAAGATATAAAATAGTTGTTTTAGGGAGTGGAGAACACATTATTTTAATGCCGTCAGCCTGTGAAGTTGAAGAGGAGGCTGACGGCATTGAAATAATATGTTCTCCACTATGCGGTAACTATATTAGGTGACATAGACGTACGCTCCCCTCATCAAATTTGTTTCCTCGTTCAAAACGAAATTGTGCACTACGACATGTTCCTTCTTTTAGAAGTGTTTAGTACCCGTTATCGATAAAAACTTGCGTTATCCATCGCATTACAAATAGCGTTAACGATCGCGTTATCGATCGCGTTATCGATACGCGCCAGCGATCAAGAATTTTCCCTCAGGTTTGTTGATATTCACTGTGACAGACACCCGTGTGCACCAAACCCGCAGAGAACCAGAATTCTTGGGAAACTTAAAAACAAAACAGAGTACGAGAGAGAGAGAGAGAGATATAATAAACTTTTTTGTAAGCACCATGGTCCTGTGCACGACGAGTTACCACTGGTCCCCCAGTACACCACGGACATGCTGTACCTGCAGGGTCAGGGGTGTGGAGACGAGGTAATATCGGGGTGACGAGCCAGCCCACCCAGTCAGGGGGTCGGGAATGGGGTGGGAGAGTTAAGAGGAGGGAATTAAGTGAGGATAGGGCGTGCCGACGACACCAGAACATGTGCTCGTTAGAGGGGTATTCCTGGCAGTGGTGGTATGGAGGAGATCCAGGGAGACCTTTCATGTGATGTGTAAAGTAAGGTGCGAGAAGGGAGTAGGTTTGGGCCCTGCGAAGAATGGAGGCATCATGTCTGTAGAGGAAGGCCGGGGGTCGTGGACTTACGCCATTAAGTGTCTGCGGTCGCGAAGAAGGGTAGTTCGTGCCGTGTGTAGGATTGGTGATGACGGGGATCATATTCGTCTGGCCAAACTTGTGAATGGCCCGAAGAGGGCTCGTCGCGGTTTAGTGCGTTCGCGCGTACGTACTAACCCGCGAAGCCTACAATATAAGACTGGCAGAAGAGCAAAGCTGGGTATTTGCACGTCGTGCACATTACCAATAAAAAATTCGCTTTTTTATGCGGAAAGGCGATTCTGTCACTAAATAATTGTGTCTAGTGTGTCAATAAAACTTTCC
This sequence comes from Ixodes ricinus, assembly GCA_037355805.1. NCBI lineage: Eukaryota > Metazoa > Arthropoda > Arachnida > Ixodida > Ixodidae > Ixodes > Ixodes ricinus. The sequence goes on along the minus strand of JAZHYW010012776.1, from coordinate 153,300 downwards.
GTTGTAAGTAGCGCTCTGTGCTGTCTTGTCTTCATTGTGCCGTTTTTTTTGAGGAGCTCTCATTTGAGTGAACCTGAAACAACTAGCCCAATTATCCATTTCGTTGCGTGTATCGTTTGACTTTTCTTGCCATGGTAATCAGACCGGCAGTGCTGACATGCCCTGTAATGCGATATGCATAGACGAACGGGCGATAATGTTCGGGTGAGTAGCAGCTTCCGTCTTAAAACTTTCCATGGTTTCAAACATAACCACCTACCACAATGTTTGCTCAGAGGAATGAGAAGTCTACAATCTTATATTACACCTTAGATATCAAATAAATATTGTATAAATAACGATCACATTTTATTACAAACTTTCAATCACTGTACTTACATTTTTTTCGCTGTGCATGTTTTATTTCAATGTAAATCTTCAAACAATAGTAGCTTTACGTATGTGCATACTTATTTCTGTTTCATTCCTTTCTTAGATATCTGTGGCTGTTTCCTAAGTCCACAGGGCCCAGAATCCCATAAGGTCAGCACCTTTTTTACTTTTGTTGGCGGCTCTTTTAATTTTATCTATATTTATAGAAGCGCTGATAAAAACTGAAGTATTCTAACTTGATATATAGCTTGATTTTATTACGGATCTTGGTGTTTCAACTTCAAAATAAGAATTAGCAATTCTTTGTTCAAAATAAATTTTTTTCTTAGTTCAAAATATGACTTGCTGAAAGACGTACCGTATATGTCAAATATGAATATTCTAACACTACCGTGTTTTCTCAATATATGTGACAAAAATATTTATTGGATTAGTACGTGTAAAACACGTCCCGCAGAAATTCTACATCAGAACCCCCCTCACTCAAATCAACGAGGGTAGAATGAAAAAACTTACGGCTGATCGCAACTATTCGGCTTGACATATAATGGCGAAAAAATGTTTGCATGAAGATGCATAGCGGCCTCACTGTAATAAAATTACAATAACTGAACTACTTTTGCTACAACGATAAAGTACCTAGCGAATCCATTTGTGACTCATATGTTAGAAAAGTAGTGCATTACACCAAAGCAATTATTTCTAGAGTATTTCCTATTACTTTCGTAAATACTTTTGTCCATGTTCAGTTGCGGAATCTGTACATTATTTACATAGGTAAACGGCCATCAGGACAAAGTACAACTGTGATCGGCGTAACAAACATGTCGTCTGCTTGAGCACTGCATTGCATGATGGTTGTGTGTGGAGCGTGGTCCGAGCCGGTCTTGCGCGCTCTTATCTTTTCTTAAGACGATGATGAAGTCAAACGGGAACGCTCCATGATGCAACACTCTTATTAATCCTAAATTATTTTGCGAGGGAGACCGTCATGAAAGTGACGAGAAACTCGACTTTAGGAGCACCCGCGTGGGACTTTGGCAGGGATTTCCCTAGACCCCCCCCCCCCCTCGTTTTTCCGAAGGCACCCCTTAATTCACAACGACTCCTATATTCGCAATGCTCCCCCCCCCCCGCTTTAACCCCCCCAAGAAAATTTAGACACCCCCCCCCTGATTTCAATTCCTGGGGAAACCCCTGGACTTTGGCCTTCAAGTCGCGTTCTTGGAAGCAATAGAAACACAATCAGCTGAGGTCCAAAAACAAAGGAACCATAATGTGAGCTTTCTTGTTTGAATAATTCGTTGGAACACATCGGTTCATGCCGTTCCAGATACGAAGTCAAGAGTACAAGGTTGAGGGCGCCACGTTGTCGTGCCCGGTATATTCTCCAAAATGACGACGGTGCACCGACATCACGGTCAACGCATTTAAAAGCCTCAAGGCTGGTCCAGATACTTGGCTCTGATTGTGACAGGGTGCGTTCTGCTCGCGTCTGATCGCTTCTGACAAAACAACACAGTGGCAGCATCCATCAGGTGGCTCCGGAACACTAGCGATTTGCTCTATTTACAGACTGTTTTTAAGCATAATTCTCTCACCAAGAGGGTGAAAACAATTTTTTAACATCTTATAAAGAACTAGAGTTGGGCGTCGATTAAAGTATTTGAACCAGATTAATCGCCCCCTTTAATTGTCTAATTAATCGATTAATCAGTTTCGTCCATTTTTTTGCCTTTGATGAATATGTGATAAACTGTGCAACATACGATTTTTCATTTAAAATTAACCTTGAAGAGCAGTTGAAAACAGTCAAAAGACACCAACGCTTACAATTTATTACTTCAGCTACAGAGGTAACACGGTTCGTTGATATACTCAGGCAGTAGAAAACTTCCTTGATATGTTATGTATTTATTTTACTTATTTCAAATACTGCCAACCCGTGCGGGTTATTGCAGGGTGGGATACAATAACGTTTACAAAGACACACAGCACAGGAAGGTATACATCGAATAAATATAATTACACTGCTACTGTACAGAAGAAAAGGAAACGCAACTCTCGACAGAAAACCAATGCAACAGTTTTTCTTCAAATGTTTCAAGAGAAGATACATTAATTAAAACACTCGTGAGTCATTTCTTCGTCTTCGATGGTCTTCACAACAAAAAAAGTATAAATATGAAAATTGGCGAGATATGTGTCTAATGATAATTCGTCTAGACCCCTTCCAGGGGGTCTAGACGAGTCTAGACTTTCATGTTTACCCCCTGGAAGGGGTCAACATGAAAGTGATTAAAATACAGCAGATAAATGTTTTCAATTGCGCAATTTTACGCCTTAACGCTGAGAAGGGCATCCGGGCTTTTCTCATCAATGCCGAAACAGACTCGTGTCTATTGAATCTAGAAAAAATAAACCTGGCTGCAAGTCTTTGTATTCGCTCTACTTTATTAATTTATATTGGGTAGGCGTCTACTTTATTAATTGGAGATTGTTCACAACAGTCTCTGCCACGCTAAACGGACAGTCGCATGGCGTGGAAGTGGCTGGTATACGCATTTATTTTATTTATTGTAATACCCTCAAGCTTCGAAGCACTGTAAAAAGAAGCAGTAAAAAAAAGATAAAGCGATAAAAACAAACATAAATATACACTCTGATTAGCAAAAGCTGAAAGCGACATAAGCTACGATAAAATAAACAAAAAGAAATGACTCATATGTTGGCTCAGCACACTGAAATGTAAACAGAGATTGGCAAAAAAGAAAATGATCGGCTGTAGTTGCGATATCTGCTGGAAGGGGGTTCCAGCCGTTTGATATATGCGGTATAAATGAATAAGAAAAAGTGTTCGTTTGGCAACGTGTTAATCCAACTTTATTCTGATTGTTCGCACGGGAAGAGCAATGGATAGGAATTGTAAATAAACGGTGTCGTAATGATTGATCTTGAACTTTACGAAACAGGCAAAATTAAAAAAAAAATCTTTATACGCAATGACAAACAGGGTAACAACCAACTGGACTTTATTGATGAAATACTGGCTGTTCGAGTATAATTAAACAAAATGAAACGAACGGCGTTATTGTGAACTAGTTCGAGAGCGTTATGCAGAACGGCGTGGTTAGGATTCCAAATGAAGCCCGCGTATTCTAATTTAGACCATTCCTGAGTGCTATAAAAAGTTTCAAGTTAGCGGGGTTCGTTTCGAAGTTCATGCGATTAGAGTTGGCGATTATTATATAGATTTGAAGTTTCAAGGTAAAAGTCGATGATATAGCAACACCCAGATGAGGCTATGCGTTTACGGATTCAAGATGAGTGTCGGCTTGTGTGTATATGCTGATGGGCGCGCACCTTGTCTTGAAACCCGCATTTGTTTGCATTTGTTAGGGTTTAATTCCATACGTAATTATTTGCACCAAAGTAATATGATTTAGATCAGATTGTAAAAGACGTGCATCGTCATCATCATAAACTTCCCCATAAATGACACAGTCATCCGTGTATGAATGCATGGAGAACGAAACACAACTTGGTAAATCACTAATAAACATTAGAAAAAGAAGTGGGCCAAAACCGAACCTGTGGGTGCGCCCGATACCAGACCAGTCTGGGAAGAATGATTGCCATTTAGAGCTGCAGAATGAAAGCGGTTGGTAGGAAAGCATTCAAGCTAGGTTTACAAATTAGAATCTAGGTTCAACAAAGAAAGTTTAGGTATAACCTTCTCCACTTGTTGAGAGCTCTAAATCTCGCCCCTACACTTTACTTCAGGTCAAAATTTCCCCTAAAGTTTACATTCATACAGGTGTACTTGTCGACGTCTACGTATTGAAAGCGTTAACGTTTTACATTTTCATTAGACAAAACTTAAACGATTAACGGGTTAAAAATTAATCGCGATTAAACGTTAATTAATTAATCGGTAGGTTATTTGATTAAGTTGCCAGCCTTGTACAGAACGAATTTTCTAAACCCACTGGGTTTCCACACCGACTGGCATCTGAGTTTATGTCCGGACCTTATGCCCAGGTTGATTGACATATAAAATTTCATGCTGTTGGGTTTCAGTCTGAGCAGCTACTAGAACACCTTCTTATTCTTAATCATTTTCCGCAATTGTATATGTACCTGGCGCGTGATAAATGCAGCTGATTTTCACCATAGAATTTTATTTAATTAATACATTTTACAGGTTTCTTACTGCAACGAAAGATCCGTTTTGCAAAGTGTACATATAAAGTCGTTTTGGCATATCCCAACCTAATCAATTTGGCCTTATATGATAAGAAGCTGCCACGGACTTTGGGTACTAACGCGGATGACATTTTTAAGATGAATGAATAAAGAAATAAATTATAATTTATTGTAATAACAAAGCGCTATCGCTTCAAGCTGACAATATTGGTGTGAGGCGATCGGCGGACCCGGGCGTGGCTTCCCCTTGAGGCCTTATTTTAAGATAACGGACTAACACCAGCCAGAAACTCATAAACACTGTTTTTAAATAAACAGCAAACCGATTTGAGGATTCTTTTCTTTAGTGACATTCAAATAACACGTTGTTCACCATGCTTATTAGTCATGCAGTCGTATGCGCCAGCGGAGCGAATGTTTATTGTGGTGAAGTAGACTGCCATTCAAACTTGGAAAGATTGCTGACGTTGGTTCGGAGGCACAGCTCCCTTTGTCATTCTCATCATCAATATCATTATCGTGTTTTGTCCCCGTCGTCACCTACTGTTTATATGATGTGATTATGAACACGTAATCACTTGGAATACTTTGCAATAAAAAGCATTAGAGATTTGGGGATGTTTATCCCCGACCAATGATGTATTTATGCAATATTATGCGCACGTCACGAATTTAGCTATGATAGTTTATCTAAGTAAAAAGCAATAACACTGAATGCGAGTGAAGAATAAAATATATATTATATCGCATAAAATGTACGGCAAATTATGACTCGGAAATAATAAATATATTGTGTAGGATAGACAATGATTAGGTAAATATTAGTCGAAAACGATGTAAGCGTTCTAATGTCTGAGTGTAAAATCATGATACCAGTTGTAATGAAGGTGTTACATACATGTTTTGGGTGGTTCATGTGAATGTTGATTTTTCTACTGAAAAAGAGGTGCCAAATTTTGCACTTTTGAAACATTTTAACCAGCTGCAAATATAATGCCCAGTGTATTAAAACAATTAAAAAAGGAATTATGTTTGAAATTATTCCAATCTAATGAGATCGGTGGTGATCTGAGCACTTTGTGCTTTCGTATTTAGCGGCACCATTTTAAGAAACGGAGCGAGTAATACAAAATTTACATTCCTTAAAGAGGTAATTGTTTACATCCTTTCAAAAGTAATTGGGCCGTTTCTGCATGGAACGAATTGAAGCGCATTGATTCACGACTCGCTCAGTGCGAGCTATTGCTTTCCGCAACGATATACGCAAGTGTTGTAGGGCTTTTACTCACCCTACAATATTTTTTTTATTAAGGACTGATTCAGTGTGTATTCTTGGTTATGCGTCTCTTGTAATTACGTTTCAGGGTTTATCTTGCGTAGTGTTATTGAGACCTTCTGCTGTTACTGGTGTTTACGAAGCTGTGACGCGCAGTTTGAAAAGACTCGTTTTCGAAATTCTTCAGTAGCATTTTTGAAAGTCACTCAGTATGTTGGTAATTTATCAATTTTACATTAAAGCAAGCTTTTCTTTCAGTTTAGGAAGAATCTACCGGCACTACCAAGAAGCTAGTCTCATCGCTAAATTTCAACCAAAACACAGGCCTACTGTATTAGTTCGTTTTCAATTTTCTTTTACTGGTGCCAGTTGAACAAAATAACAAACATATAGTATTGTATTTTTAATAATGATAATAGTGGAATGGCGTGCAATATCTGAAACGAGAGCCTCTAACTTAGGCAAACATATGTTGAGATCTTTTCGTGCTGAATTGTATGATGCAGAATTTCCATTCTGACAAATGTTAGCACATTTGAATTGTAAAGGGCAATATAATGCGCAGGTGCCGGAAGGCAAACAATTGTTTAAATCACAAGAGTGAACCGCGACCTTTAAATCTGCAGCATAATGGACCTTGCTGACGTCACTCCGAAAACGTCACACCGAAACTGCCGGTATATCACCATACCTTGTACTTATGAAAAAACAAACAAAAAAACCTGCCGCTTACTCTGTTGGGCGTGCACTCAAAAGTGAATGAGCAAAGTGAATGAGGGAGGCAATATATAATAAATATTATAAGATATATTGATTGAAAGATTAAAAAACAATTTTTGCCGCCAGTCGTGACGGTTTTAAATCGGTAACAATCAAACGCGTATCGCTAACTCTTAGTCACATTTTTTTTTTATTTATTTATTTATTTGAGAATACTGACGGCCAACTTTTGAGGGCCGAGGCATGATAGACAACATCACAAACCATCACTGAGTCGAATGAACAAACAACAATTAACAAGTAGCTTAGCCATTGGTGACAGAAAACAATTCATCAACTGCACTCGCAAGTAAAGCGGTAGAAGCAATCGCCGTCAGACTTGGTGGCAGCTCATTCCACTCAGAAACAGAACGAGGAAAAAAGGAATATTTAAGAACATCTCTTTTACAGCGGAACTCAAGGAGCAAATCACGACTCGCGTTATACTGCAAATAATCATCATTTTTAAACCTGCTTTATAATGAATTATATTAGGCAAAAATTTCGAACACTTTACTTCGACATGATAATATAGACACTCCGGAGGCGGTATACAACGGTGACACGTGTGAATCTTTACCGTATGAGTTGTAAATAAACCTAAGCGATTTTTTGAAGGCCTTCCAATTGGCCAATGAGCGATTGCGAGTGCGGGTCCCATACAACATCAGCATATTCAGCAAAGGACGAATCAGCGATTTATAGGCCGTCAGCTATGTCGCAGGAGTACAGTGAGACATTTTCCTGCGTAGCGACCACAATTTACTTGACGCTTTTGTGACAGTCTGCTTAATAGGACTGGCCGAGCTTAAGTTGGACGTGATAGTAACACCCATATACGTGTACTCATTAACTACTTCTAAGGCATTTGAATGAATAGAATAATAAAAAAAAAGATAGGCTCCTTCTTCAGTGTAACTGACATCTGCACATATTTTTGACATTCAGATCCATTTGCCATTTTTGACACCACAATTAAATCATTTGAATACTGTCCTCTAAGCATTTTTGGTTAGATACACAAAGATATATTTGTAAACAATACACAATCATCAGTAAAAAGCGGCACTGTATAGAGGGCTTATCAACTCGCAGGTCATTGATAAATACCAAAAAGAGCAACGGTCCGAGTACCGAGCCCTGGGGCACTCCAGAAAGAACAGCTCACTCTGATGATTCAGCATTGCCTACGCACACAAACTGTTTACGATTCGTAAGGTACGAGTCTATCCACCTCAGTAGGCGATCATTGCCCAACTCTTGCTTCAATTTATGCAGTAACTTGCAATGCGAAATCCTTTCGAACGCCTTCGCAAAATCTAAGAAGACAGTGTCCACTTGACCATTGTTATCAATCACTGAACCAAAATTGTGGACCATATGAAGCAGCTGTGTCGCTGTTGAAAAGTCTCTTCGGAACCCGTGTTGATAATCTACTAAGAAAGTTTCAGATTCTAGGAAAGTTACGGTGTGCTTAAATTGAAGTGTTCGAGAACCTTGCTAAATGTACTCAACAATGACACTGCTCTGTAATTGAAAACACTTTTTTTCTCTCCACTTTTATATATAGGGACAACTTTGGCTACTTTTCAATCCTGAGGCACGTCACAAGATTTTGAACTACAAGAGTAAATCACGTAAAGAAACTTGGAACACCATTCAGCGTACCTTCGTCAGAAGGCGTTAGGAATTCCATCTGGGCCACTCGACTTTCTAGTGTATAATTGCAAAAGACAGTTAAAAATAACTTCTGTAGAAACCACCAAGTCACTGATCCCACAACTGTCATAATTAACGGAAGGCAACATACAGTTATCAACGATGAAGACAGAAGAGAAACAATAATTTAGCTCACTTGCTATGCTCGCTTCATCTGCAAATGTCTGCCCGCTATTAATAAGCTCCTTAATCATCACACTTTTGTTTGTCAAATGAGCCCAAAACTTTCTTGGATTTTCTATGAGAAAGTTGTGCATCGTGACATTAAAGTAACGATATTTAGATGTGCGCACAAGGGTCCGTAGCTCTTGGCGAAGAGGAGGAAGCATAAATTTTAAACTTGGTTGGAACCTATCTACTCGATTTATCTTTCGTTTTAAATGTAAAATATCGCGCGTCACTTATGAATTGTGCCTCTTCCTTTTGCCGGTCGCTCTGGAATAAACTTATCAACACATGTAGGGATGACGTGCCTAAAAAAGAGGCAAAGCGTATCTACTGAGTCCGGGTTCGAATCGTAAAACGCAAGAAATCTGTCTGGAGCTACTTCCAAGAAGTCTGTAATATCGATATTATTCGCCCTGTTGAAATCACGATAAGATTTTGCTTCGGTTTCATTGTGCGCAGGCTGCGGTGCAGATAGGTCACATACAACTATTGCATGGTCAGATATGCCATCCGCGATTGATACGTCAAGAATACTTCTTGTAACGACCTCAGATAAAAACACTAGATCAAGCAAGGATTCCCTACCGTTTGACACACGTGTGGGACACTTGACCACTTGACTTAAAATATTACTAAAAGCAATATAAACAAAAAGCCTAGACTGATTGCATATCGCATTGGGCATAACACAATTCCAATCTATATGTGGCAAATTAAAATCACCGGCCATAACTATACGTGAAAATTGCTTGGTTTTAGTTAGAAGAAACTCAGATAAATTCTGTAGGACATCAATACTGGCCTGAGGACATCGGCATACATAAAAAATATGCTACAAACAGAAATATTTCCGAACTAGTCAAAAATTGCTGGAGGTAGCTCTTTATTTAAAGGCAGAGAAAAATAATTTGCACAACTATCGGCAAATTTCGATTCCGCGAATCTTCTTAAAATAATTGAAAATGTAATTTATATTAGATTATAGACTTTTTTGTAAGTATAAGAAATCAGGCGCAATATGACTATCACAAACATAACTCTACAGAGCAAGCCCTACTCCACGGAAAAGACAAAATTCGAAAGAGTATTGATGATACATTTGATACATTAGGTTTGTTTCTAGACTTTACAAAGGCATTTGACACAACACAGCACATATCTTAATATTTAACTACAATATCATTTGATTCGTGGCGTGATACTAAAACTAATTGAAAGCTATTTAAAGAATCAATATCAATATATGAATTTAAATGAATTAGCCTCTGATGAGTTAGAAGTACGACTCAGAGTGCCGCAAGGAATCATTCTAGGCCCTTTTTTATTTCTTATTAATGTGAATGACATAGCAAACATGCAGGATATCGCAGAACTAGTCATGTAGGCAGACGACACGAATGCCAACTTTAAAGCAGTCTACAAGAATGTATTACAAATAATCGCCAACGAATACTTGCCAAAGCTGGCAAGCTAGCTTAAGCGTAACACATTACAACCTAATGCTAAAACAACTAAATACATATATTTCGTCCAATTAACAAGCCAGATAAAAATTCTATACTTATTCATAGTGATGAAATGCCTTTAGAGCAAGTCAAAGAACAAGAATTCCTTGGTATATAGTTTAATGAGGACTTCAAGTGATCGACACATATACAAAAGCTTTGTTCTGAGCTATCTAATTCAATAGGATGTATGTATAGAATTCATAAACTTCTCCCTGTATGGTTAAAAAGGAAATGCATTATTTTTATATTGCTCAAAAATGTCATACGATGCATTCGTCATGGGGTACCACAGCTATGACGAATTATAATTTAATATTAGTTCCTCAAAAACGGATACTTCGTATGCTTGATCATTTTCAAGTTAACTTGCGAGACTTGCGTACAGACCCACTGTTTGAAAAATACGCTATGCTAAAGGCTAATAAAATATATTTAAATTACTCAGCTTATTAAAAAAAGAACCTATACATAAATCCAAAAAGTGTTAGCTGAAAACGTTCACTGAGAAAAGATATCTGGAAAAAACCTAAAGTCAGGAGCAGTTACGGCAAGCAACGCTTTGATTATCAAGTTTTCTTCTTGTTAAATAAAATTGAAGGCGAAATAAACTGTCAGTGTTTCTTTCAAATTTTCAAGAGAAATATTAATGAACTCTTGGTGGTGATGAGCTATCGTTTATGAATAAGGGAGAAAATGTGAAAAATAATTTTAGACGTAAATAATATTATTTTCAATCGTGTTTAATCTTGTACACGTGTTTCTTATTAATTGCTTTGGTTCTGCATATGCATTCGCTGATGACCTCTGTTGTGCTGTATTGCAATTAGAGGTAGATGCCTCGTCAAGCTGAAATGACAGCTTTTTCTCTATCTCCCATCCCCTCCTTGTTTGGAGGAAATAAACTATCAGAGAAAAGTGAATGAGTGAAGTGAAGTGAGGCAAAGCAAAGCAAAGAAGAGCTAAGCGAATTGATTGGAGCGGAGTGGTGGTCCGCTCATCTTTGCTTTGCTTCGCTTTGTTTTGCTTCGCTTGCTTGGTTTCACTCCGCTTCACTCAATCGCTTTATTTCTCTAAAACACCTTGCTTCCCTAATTTATTTTTCTCATACTCTTTGCTCATTCTTTTCGACACTCATTCACTTTGCTCGTTCACTTTGCTCATTACTTTTGCTTCCCTCATTCAGTTTGCTTATTCACTTCGCTTCCCATATTCACTTTGATTGTTCACATCACTTTGCTCATTCAATTTACTTTTCTCATTTAATTCAATTTGCTCATTCACTTTGCTTCCCTCATTCACTTCGGTTATTCACTTTGCTTCCCACATTCACATTCCATATTCACTTAACTTTGCTAATTCTATTCCCTTTGCTCAAAATATTCTAACGGGCTAGTTGGTTATACATACTAAATTACAAATAGCGCTAAGACAAGGACCCACGAAGAAGTGGACAGGACAGGCGCTACGAAAAGGAGTACAGTTTCAAGTATTAAGGAGTACAGTTTCATGAAGCTCTTCGCTGGATGTTCCATATAAGTCACGTGAAACGTAGCATCGCGCAATTGGTGCTGAATAGATTTTGAACATTACTTTCTATGCGGCTAGAACGTCGGCTTTATTTCGCTAGTTTTCATTCCCGACTACGTTCTTGTTTATTTGTCTGGGGAATGACGTCTAAATCTATTATAAAGGTACCTTTACGTATTGCAGGAAAAAGCTGCGTGGTGTATTCCAAACTTGTCGAGCTTCGATCAAATTTTTCCTACTTTGAATCAAATGGTATACTGAATATTGAAGCTTTATATAACCAGCCACTGTCTGAAGTAATTGTTTGGGAACTAAAAGCAGACCATCGAATAATTCGTTTCAACGTATACAAGGTCTGATACATACTACAATTTTAGACAGACATTCTTAAAAAAACTTGAGCCAGGACTAACTATGGCACAAAACTATTAAATTAGTAAATTCCAAACCTCCTGAACATTTACGCTGACTTAATTGATAAATTGGAACAGACTTCCTCTCTGCAGACCTTTAGAAAGCAATCGAAGATGTATTTCTCACATAATGTTTAAATGATTTTAATGGGGCTGAATGGCTTTTGTTTCAAATTGTTGTTGTTGCGTTGTGTGTTTTGTATATACTAGTGTATTTGCGTTTTTCATGTTGTATTTGTGTTGCTCTGTTGTAGTTTTGCTTGTGTTGCAAACGTAGTTTGGCGCCAAGGGCTCAGTCAGGCGACATTAACGTGCGCCTTTTGCCTCATCTCCAAGGCAAATCTGCCTTGTCTAGAATTTTAAGTAGACAATAAAATATTTTGCTTGGCAGGATGTCGTGAAAGTGAGAAGAGCGAAGTCGAGAGAAACGGAAAAGACACCTGGGGCTTTTGACGTAAAAGTCGCGTTCTTGCAAACAATAGAAGAAAAAACAATTCTCGAAAGAAAAAGCAATCATTATGTGAGATTTCTTGTTGGAAAAATCGCTGGAAGGCCATGGTTCAAGAACTTCTAGACAAGAAGACAAGAAGGGTTAAAGCCGCCACGTTGTAAGGGCCGGTACAGCCTCCACAATTCCAAAGACAAACCGAGACCACTGTCAACGCATTTAAAAGCGTCAAAGCTAACCCAGACACTTGACTTTGATTGTGACTGAGTGCACTGTGCTCACTTGAGATCGCTTACGACGAAAGGACACCTTTGCAGCATCCATCGGGGAGCTTTGGAACACTAGCGATTTGGGTATAATTACTAATTATTTGAGCATTATCATCATTGAGCAGGATCATGAGATTAAAAACCTTTTTTTTAAATCTTATATACAGATTTTTTTTATAAATACGTTCGGTTTTTCTACTCCGACAAGTCATTGAAGTTTATGCCCCGACTTCTTGTCTACATTGATAGACGTACAATGAATGCTTTTGGTTTTCAGTTCATCGGGAGCTACTATAGCTTTTTCTTATACTACCATTTCGTTTACAATCGTATATCTACCTGGCAAATGATAGATGCGGCTGTTTTTATCACCGTAGAGCCTCATCAATTCAAATAATTATACGTGTTTTGTACGAAAACGAAATATACGTTCTCACAAAGGAGTCGTTTTGGCACATCCAAACATAGTCATGTCGAGTTGATGTGATAACGAGCTGCCACGGCCTGTCTTCAGATACTGACGCGGATTCTCATCTTCAAGATGAATGAATGAATGAATTAATGGATGAACATTTGTTGTAATTAAAAATCGCTATCGCTTCCAAGAAACCATATTGGTTTGTAGCGATCGTGGACTCAGGCGGGTCTTCCTCTTGAGGCCTTGGATTAAGATAAAGGAATAACATCAGCCAGTAACTGATAAACGTTTCTTCACAGAATTCGTTTTGTGATAATAAACGAGCCTGTAGAGAGTCCGCACCCTGTAAAATTACAGCTTGTATAGTTCGCGGTCTGCAGTCCGGAAAGGACGTTCGAAGGGTGGAAACAACATGCCGGACGCAAATGTTTCGGGTCTCGACTTCCAAGTGCGCACCGATGCAACCACGCTGCCTGCAGCACACGCTCCCTGCCTGGCCCGGAGCGCTTCTTCACGTGGGATGGGAGGCCGGGGACAACAGGAAGCCGTCGCCCCGAATCGTCTGGTTGACCTTTGGAAAGCGGGTGACGTGCTCAATGTAATTAAGGAAGAAAAAACAACAACAGGGCGGTCGATAATATTTGATATAATATTTGCATATAACGTTTTTAAATAAATTGTTTTTCTTATTCTCAGTAGCGCTGTGTGTCTCCGTCTCGTGGATGTCTCCAATTCCTTGTTCAAAACTAAAACACATAATTAGGAACAAAACAATATGGACAAACAACAAATTAAGAGCCGCAGACGCCGGCTCGCTCGGCTGGCTCAGCTCGTAGCGATGAAGACCTGCGATGAGGGGATGCGAAACCGTGATGGTGAGCGGCTGAGTGTCCCCGATGTGAGTGGTTGGCCGTGAATGGGACCTCCTCATGAGTGTGAGGAACCGTGATGGGGGTGACTCTGAGAGGTTGTTTCATTGTATTTTCATTGTATTTCCCTTTTATTTTATTGTATTTTCTCTCTTATCGCCTTCCGCACCAGAGCAGGCACGCTTCTAATTGTATGGTGGTTTTAGACGCTCAAGTTTGTACTACCCTGAACAAGTCCAAACAAGTACCTTTTCGCAGCGCCTCCTGGGGAAACGCAGGTGGCCTGTACAGAAACTAAAAGCGCGATACCTGCCGGAGGGACAACCATGGTTTGACGCCGGAGGGTCACGTGTTAATGACGAAACTTGCGTCCCTATCTTGCGTCACAGCGCTCCGGAGCTAATCGCAATCGGTGTACCGTGGCTGGCGAACTAAAGCGATAAGCCAGCCTTATCAGCAACGAGGAGTTGCTTTGCTTTGCTGCGCGATATCACTGACAAAAGCTTTAATCATGGGTGCGAGCCAGGTTAAAAACAACAACAAAACCATAACATAAAATACTCAACAAAAAGTGCATGCTCCTACGGGACTTGCGGGCCAGAGTAGGCGATGAGCATTATGCGGCAGAAACAAATCACAATCAGAGTCACTCATGAAGAGGGTAACGGCAATTTGGCGCCCTCATTCTCCTAGTGCTACGGCGTGGACGGTACTCCACAATCAAGAAAAGGAACCATGACAAAAGAAAAAGAAAAATGCCGTTAAAAATAAAAACGTGGTGACAAAGTGGTGAGCAAGACTTTCCATAACGCGGCACACAAACATTCAGAGTCAACAGCTGAAACAGCATATCTAGCTTCTTGTAGTTCACTGCAGATTGCAAGGAGGTGTTACAGTTGTACCCCGAATAGTGATCTAGTTGATAATGTTTCTAGTCATATTCTTCTTAGTCACAGCATGCATTCATCGTAAAAAATATGTCATGCGCGCTGTTATGCGCCCAGTGATTTCTTAATATTTTATCATTGACTGATGATACTGCTTGAAACTCTTCAGGCTCTGTCGTCCTATTTGCCTGGTTTACCGTGGAACAACCGTGTGAGTCTCGACATTTATGTTGACGATTCACTGCTGACAAAATAGCCAAAATCTAAGTTGCCACAGACAAGACTGGTTTATTTCTTTTCAGTCATGAAAGTATACTTTGTATCAGCAATAAATAAATCGCTTCTTTCTGAAAGGCAAAAATAATATGCTCGAGGTGCTGCTTTCGGCTGCAATGCAAACCATTAAACGCTTTTCCATTGAACCCACAGCTCGCTGTATTATTTCAGGACTGATGCTTGCACAATCATTGACGAGTTCTTTGCTTCCAGTCCACAATGTCCTGATGTTTGGTCACATGGACTTTAGCTTTTATCTAATCCCAAAGAAAAAGTGAAAGCCGTTTACAACTCCCTGTAACGCCGAATTGGAGCGCAGCTCTTGAGGAGGAGGAGGAGGGAAGGGTACTCAGGGGAGGGTATACCCCTCCTCCTCCCCTCCTCTCCCACATTCTTCAATCTCCTCCGGAGGGGATTGAAGGGGGGTCACGTGACCTCGAGGTGACGTGACCTCGGGGGTCACGTGACCCCTCCCCCGAGGCCACGTGACCCCGGGGGGGGGGGGCTCGCGCGGTGCATTATGGGACATAATGCACACGCGCGGTTACGCCGACGGCGACGCCGCTCAAGCCGGAAACGGGCGCCTAAGAGCTGCGCTCTAAAACGTCAAGGGGTGTGAAATCAGGCGATGTAGGAGGCCAAAGCATTGGTCCTGCTCGTCCCATCCACCGATTTGGAAAGTCGCTATCAAGCCAAATTCTAGCGCCAGACAGAGAATGCGGTGGTGCTCCATCGTGATCATACTGCGTCTGCCGCAGATCTTGCAGTGGCTGGTTGCAGGCAAAGTCATCGACGAATCCATTAAGTACATCAACTGCGTACTTTCTGCCGGTGAGACTGCCTTTCATAAAGTAAGGTCCAATAATCTTATTGCCGATGATATCCCACCAGGCGTTGACAAACCAGTGAACTCGATGGTTGTGTTCTAGGGACACTGACAGGGTATCTAGGGTGTCCAAGGTTTTTATTTGTACATAACATATGAGAGCCCAACTACGCAGAACGCAACTGGCGGCTCAAAATTCGTATTCATTCCACCCCGAAAAACACCGATCGAGAACTGGCCGGTTTTGAGTAGCGCCCACTCTCTTCTCCGTGGTCACGTGCCGTTCTTTACGGTTTAGACACAATGACCAAAGATAATCAAAGTCGTGGGTCATCGAAAGCACACACTCAGTACTACAAATCCCTCAGAAATATGATACACATTTTGTTGTGGCTTCTAGATATACTGCACATATGTTGATTGAAACAAAAAAGTTGCACTGCCACGTGATTTTCGGTAACTTTCTCCTCCTTTATATTTCTTCTTCCTGCCAGTCCAGTTTCGGTTTCAGTATTTTCTAGTTGCGGATTTTGACTTTATTAAAAGACTAAGTGACGCTGTTGCAAAATATTGAGTGGGTAGTCTTCGAACGCCATAATAAATCGCCCGGCTAAAAATAATTAAAAAAAATTTGGGAGGAGTGTCGGTATCCTTTTAACCAACCAGGTTCCAGTGTGACCAGTAATGCGCCTTGTGAAGGTTCAAGAGTCTCGTCAAGGCTGAAGTTTTCATCATCGTTTGCAATTACTTCGTTAAAACAAAGTACTTGTTCTTACTCGCTTTAATTAGAGCCCCGTTGCAGAACTCAAATCTTCTATCAAAGTCCACTTGAGTGAGGTCCTGGTGTAAACACACATTGTACGGATGGAGGTTATGCTTTCGTAGCACGCTCTAGATGGCAGTGGCGCTGCTGCTGCGCTCTCACGCAATCTCTAGGATGCTCGCGTGTGGGTGGACTTCCATGTAGGCAAGGACGAAAGTTCCAGAATTTTCACTTCTGACAACGGTCTCCTGTGCATCCTGTGATGTACAAAGCTGTCTTCCAAAACTTTATGAAGACGCTCGTAAACTGGGCATGTCGGGGAATCCGACCATTTGGGAAACGAGCAGCGTAAGGGCGTGTGGCTTGTCGCGAATTGCCGTTTATTTCAGCGCATGCTAGGACCATGTCACTTGTTCTGTGAATGAATATTTAAAGCACACCGGTGAAGCCACTGCAGAACCGTTCTGTGGTGCACTGAAGAAAGGACAGCTGAGCCTCTCTTGTCCTGAGCGGCACAATTTACGACTCTGTCATTATCATGACAAGTCCGAATCACATCTTCAGTTTTATTACGCGTTCCGTGCGAAGAAACCAGATACATATATGGACGTTACTGATGCCTCTGTAGAGTCATTTCAATGGCCAAATAAATGTCACTTTAATATTATTCGCTTCTGTCTCGGATAGATATTGTTCAACGTTTTCAATTAGTAAACAATGAAAAAAAAACTTGTTTTCATGATATTCCGCAGACAAATGCACTTGTCGCGGAGCACCTACTGCAATGAGCTCCGGCACGCTGTGACGCAAAATAATGACGCAAAATTCGTCATTAACACATGACCTTCTGGCGTGCAACAAGGGTAGCCCATCCTGCGGGAATTGCACGTTTTCTATCGGTATCTACATAATTGTAGAATAAAATTAGACAATGAATAACTCCAAATGAGTGTTCTATCAAGCATATATATACACTGAGCTAGCCGTCAACATTGATTACCATGTTTTCTCAATATAAACGTGTGCCTTAAAACATCCTATTAAAAAGCAATCAGTGGATTTTCGTTAATTCATCATCTTATAGTTGCATTCTGTCTGAAACATAATGCACGCCTGGCCGTATAACTCACTTGCACGAACCATATTTGTGTGACTTTCACGGCTTTTCATTTAAATCTATATTCGATAAAAAAACACTCTTTATGATATTACGTCCATCAAAGTTCTTTTTGAATACCCATGGTGTGCCACAGTGTCTAATGTTGTTTCCGAATGTTTATGTATTCTGAAATTAGATTCACACATTTTATTTTTGCAAGACATTTTTAGAAGTTTTATTGTTTGCTGCTTTTTCTACCACGCATATTGGGATTTTTTTAAAATTTATTTGGGGCTACCAGTTGAACACGAAGTCGTGTGGCTGAAATATGATGATTAATTTGATAATATCAATCTCTCAGTCCTTCTTGCTTATTTTGATTTTGTTCCCGCATTTCCCAAGAATGCAAGCCTGTAATGAAGTAAAAAATTTTTTTAGTATTATGTATAGCTGGTTTTTGCAGACATCAACCCCATTCATTAGTGGCACCCATACAAATATAAAACATGGAAAAGTAACTATGTTTTTCAATTAAAGATTTAGGAATTAAGGCTTTTTTAATAGTAGAATATTATACAGCAAACTTTTGTTGATATATAAATTAAAATAAAATTGACGCTCGTGTGAGTCTACAAAAATCTGAACAGGTTTGCTTTCCTCGTAAAACATGGAAATAATAAATATTCCTAGATTCGGCGATTAATTTCGTACACTCCTGCAAACGATTATGAAGGTGAATTTAACAAAAAGAAATAACGCGTCGAACACTAGAATCAATGACTTATTAAAAGGCACAATATTGCAGTCCGTGCTGGAAACCTTGAAACAAATATTATTCAACGAGATAATAATCTTCTCGGTTATATTTATATCCGCAATCTTGTTGCATTTTTTGTGTGAAACGTCTGCCAAATTTGTGTTGTCTACTAACGCTAGAAGATTTTTCCAAGAGCTTGACAACTGTCCTAACTAAGAACAAAAACACATGAATAAACCCCTTATATAAAGCAATTTCTAGACTCTACGCAACTTCATGAGCGCGCAAGACAACTTTATGCGTTGGTTTCTAATCGTTTTAGCGAGACGTCTTTTCAGTGGCCCATTTGGTCAAAATAAAAGCACATACACCTTCTTAACTTATTCTAGTGGAAATAAAAAGGTGTATTTAACTGTAAAACTACTTCATCATACATTTTCTTTAAACTTATGAATGCCATGCTAAAAAAAATATTCCAAAGTACCTAGAGGTATTTATTTAGAAGAGTTCGCTTGTATCAATTCACCTAAACGATGTTTGAATTTCAAGCCGTTATTTATGGCGGAACCTCAAAACACATCATAGCAGACGTATGGTTACGACGCTATAATGTCTGCAAGGGTACTCAAACTTTTCGATCTTGAGGAACCCCCATCTTTCTCAATGATTAACCAAGAAACCCACGTCTCGACATTGACAACTAAAACAAAACAGAACAAGCAAACGAACCATGCACAGATGACAACACATATTATGGGGTATTTGGCTCATGGTTAGGCATCACTGGGTGGCTCAAATATGCTAAAAGAGGGCTTAGAACGTTGTATTTCAGGGACTGCCGAAGCATTTGGGAGAAAGGAGAACCCATAAGAGTATTTGGGGAGCCACTGCGTTCCTAGGAACTCAGTTCAATAATATATTCACTATAGTACAATGCCCATAATCTAATAAACCTTCACTCACCTTTCCATTTCCGCAAGGTGTACCGTCGACTACACCGAGTAGCCAATACATTCTTGATGTGGTGGTGCATTTTACCCTGCAGTCCTTGACGCCATATGCCTACGTGAAATTAGAGCAGAATATTTGTAATTAGACAATATGCAAAGTTCTTGCAAATTAAACAAAAAAGCTTGAATAAATAATGCAACTATCGATCCCATTTTAAGCGCACTTCAGAAAAAAAAACATTTATTAGAAAAAGGAATTTAAATGTAGAGCGAAACTAAAAGCAAAAAAAAATATTAAGGCAAGTGACTGCTTCTTTATTTATAGACAAAATATTTGGTTACTCAATAACTAAAACGCTTTTCCACTACCTAAAGCATGTTTTGCGGAAATTCGCGGCGCACAGAGGGAAGGGAACATTTTAAGCCGTCTAATTCACAAGGCAATACGACACTCTCGATTTTAGTCCAAATCTCTTGGACTTTTCATTCTTTGCGTTAATACCTGTTTGGGGGGAGGGGGGGTTAAATGTCAAACTCGCTTGGTTACTTCATATTTTTATAAACAAAAGCAAGCCTTTATTTCTCAAGCTGTAGTGCTGCCGCTGTCTTGAAGATGATGCATGCGCATGTACGCTTTATTTGTCGCAAATCTTGTTCTATAGGACTGCATATTCATATATACTACATGTGTATTTGTTTTAACTCTATTAGATAGTGTATGTATACTTCACTATAAGATGCAGCATCCCAGTTTCTAAACCATAGCTTTCTTATGACCTCAAGGTTTCAGAAAGAGTGCTGAATATGACATGTTCAGCGATGTGGTGTTCAAGCCAGTTCACTTACCTCGTCGGCGTGCATGCCTTTCTCGTACATATACACCCTTCGGCAATAGTTGCTCGCTGATGTCATCACACCAGGTAGCTTAGACGAGCGGATTGTTTTTTTCGCTTTTCGTTCAGTGAGGCATTTGAATTCCGGACGCCTGGAAAGAAAATATGGTATTTTCGACTTTAATAAGATAAGTCCAAAACTTAATATTTATCTACCTAACTAAAGCCAACTAAATTTACCTAATTGCAGTTGCTTATACAAATCACAATTTCAACAACGCACGAACGAAATGTTCAAATGGAAAGCTTTGAGGCCTAAAAAAAAGAATAAGTAACCATTATCACTATCATGATTTAGTCAAGAACGAAGGCGAACCTATAAAGTTTCTTCTTCTCTTATAGGATTTCCCTTGCTGCTACTCGCCACAGAAAGTGATGCAACGCACTGGTTCAACATGTAGACATCTCCTCACTGTTATCGCTGCACGCCGTGATTCACAAGCGCCTCGCGCATACAATGTATCGTCCTTTAGTCAGCGTCGGAGCGCCTCTCGTGTGGTCCATGGACCTATTCCTAAATTACCCCTGCCTCGAGGAGAATGTATAGGGATGGGTGTTCCACGCGCCACACGCGCACGCCTTCCCCATATAAAGAATTCTGAGTAAATAACGGAAATAAAGCGTTCACAAACGCGCGTACAAGATGCAATTTGTTTCAGGCATTTACGTTAGAAAAGTTACTACTGCTGAGGACAGCACGTGCGGCGCGTGGAACACCAATCCCTGCATTCTCCTTGATGCTTGGGTAGTTTAGCAATAGGTATATTGCACTTGGCCACATCCCGGTAGAAAATGGCCAGAGACGATTTAACTCGCGGGCAACCTGATCGAACGCTTCGATTACTTGGTTGACCCTGACTGTAGTGTTGATTTAGTCGACAGCTTCGAACAATATTGTATGTGTAACTGCGTTATTTACCGCCGGTAAGTGATAAAACGACCTCTAAATTTCGGTCATTTAGTTTACTTATATTTTACGACGAAGAACACAAGTGTACCGAAATTCCATTTACATACACGTTAGCAACAATATAACCATATCTTAAGGATATTTTGAGCATATTTATAGTTTGCATTTAAATTATTAGTTTCTAAAAAGTTTCGTAGATTTCTTACATAATTCACTATCAAGTAGCCTCATGGGGTTCACTGAATCATAACAAGGTCCTCTTTTTTTCATATAAGGTGATAATATATTCACGAAAACGTTTACACAAAAAGTTCCTAAAAGGAACAATTATCGATTACAAGCTACTTCTTCGCCAACACTGCTTCAAGTATTCATAAAGTTGTCTTGCTGAGAACAAAGCGACCTCATGTTGTGTTATATGGCATTCTGTAAGATGGAAAATTTAAAAGGAAAATATTTGCAATATAACGTAGACAGCAGTGGTTTTCAAATGAGGTTTCGCGGGCACCGTGTGGTCCATGAAGGTCTTCCTGGGGACCCCAAAGCCCTTGACCATCGGTCAAGCCAATTCATGGAACTTTTTTTTTAAATTTATGCTGGCTGTTCCCCAACGTTAAATAGACCAATTCATGTGCGCCAAGGGAGTGGAATTGATTATTCTTTTGTTTCAGATTTTAAAAGTTGGTTTGCAAGCAATTAGTTTTCCACATCTGCCCATTTGCCTCTGTAATCGTTTAATACCCCCTCTCTCCGGTGGATGGATCCCTTCGTCACGTCTGCGGATTCATATGCGATACTCGAAACATCAGTAGTCAAGAATCACTGATATACAGGATGTTCCACGTAATGCCCGAGTCCCACTAGAGCGACAAACAGAAACAAACGACAGCGACAAGCCTCAAAACAGAGTCATTCGCTATTTGACAGGCTTTCTAGAATAAAGAAGGTTATGCTGAAACACGAGCATCATGAACGCGAAGGGATCTTTGGCAGGTTTGCAATCATCCGTGCTTACTTCACGAGCACCAAATGACTAACGCCTGCCAAAGGTACCATCGCGAGCATGCTCCATGTGTTTGAGGCTTGTCGCTGTCGTTTGTTTCTGTTTGTCGCTCTAGAAGGATTCGGTCATTGGAATGTCAACATTTAAAAACAAAATGAACCTGAAATGAAGACACGATTCCTTCAGGATTACGTTGTCCACGGCGGTGGACGTAAGGGCGCAAGTGTAAAGTGCTCATTAGATAATTAAATAACAAAAGGTAACGAATTTACTTTCCAGCCAGCATGCCTTATTAACTAGCATGTTTCATTCAATTGAGATTTGCAGCCCGTCGTTTACCAAGGCTAAATCAGGAGAGAAGTATACAAAAACATATGTTCCACTTGGAGTTATCGCATTGCAAAAGTTCGGGCAATCACGGCAGCGGGATATTGAAACTAATAGTACGTTTACACTTGCGTATTCGCGGGCGGATCTGTGCCGGCGGCGAGCGTATTTTAGAG
This sequence comes from Ixodes ricinus, assembly GCA_037355805.1. Taxonomy (NCBI): domain Eukaryota; kingdom Metazoa; phylum Arthropoda; class Arachnida; order Ixodida; family Ixodidae; genus Ixodes; species Ixodes ricinus. Next base: position 130,481 of record JAZHYW010012776.1, on the reverse strand, counting down.
ACGGGTGGCGAAATTCGCTCGTCGCTGGCGCAAAATCTTAATCAATCTGGGACCCATATCCAGATTTTGCGCCAGGGACGAGTTCATTTCGTCAAGCAGCTTCAAAATCCGCCCGTCCCCGGCACGGATCAGCCTGCAAATTTGTAAGTGTAAAAGCTCCAAACCTAAAAAACAAAGCGCGACAAGAGCGGAAATAAATTTCGCTGCAAGAGACGTGTTAGAATGCGACGTCTGGAGACGCGCAAGTTGCTGTGAACACGTGACAAAAAGCATTAGCCCAATCCAAAATCGGCTCGCGGCCTGCTCCAGTGAGCCGATTTGGGATTAGGCCAAAGTTTTTTGTAAGTCCAGAGATATCTCTCTCATGTGTATAAAATTATAAAAGAAGAGCAGAAGCTCCAGTTATCGTGTATAAGAGCCGCACGCGATGACTTTTAGTGTTTTAATGGGCTTGTGCGAGCAGGCCGCGAGCGGTTTTGGGATCGGGCCAAAGCATTTGGTCACTTGTTCAGAATAACTTACGCGTTACACTCGGACGTCTTTTCGGCACTGAAACTGTTTCCCGTTCTAACTCGCTTTTCTAGAGTTATTTTTGGTTTACGACTGCCGTGATTGCAGATTCCACCACGCTATAACTCGAAATATAATTTTTTTTTAGATCTCTCGACCGCTTTAGTCTCAATAAGGGACGGGCTACAAACCTTTGTTTGAAACGTGCTACATAAAACAAAAGGATAAAAAGTGTAATGCGGGGATTTTTCTCTAGATTTGCGTCTTTACGTCCCCCGCCGTGGACAACGTAATTTAAAAGAAATGCGTAATGTCACTCTTACATGGCGCGTACAAAACAAAACTGGAGAGAAAAATACAGGATTTTTACTCCATGGAAGATTGGTTAAATACTTACCTGTAGAGGTTCCTGACTTCTCTCTGGCAGCAGGGAGAAAACTTATACTGGCGCTCGTCTTCCATCTTGTAGCTCATAAGATATCCGTCATCCCATGGGCAGTCCGCAGATCCGATGTGCCCTTTCACCCAGCTATTGGCACCATCTCCGTCGTGTTGACAACCCAAACTGCAGCAGGTGCATTCACAATACAAAACAATAAGTTCTGCACGCTAACAGTTTATCGCGGTGGAACAGTGGGGGCCCGGGACAAACAACTGAGTGAAAAACTGAGTCAAGACGGCGTCGCGCCCCCCCCCAGCCACCGTCTTGGACATGCGGTCTCAGTGGATCGTTCATATTGCAGGAGACTGTATGTACTCTGTGTACACTTGATAATTGTTTCGAGAATGAAGCGTTACTGCCGCTAATCGGGATGATAATCCTGCCGATCATCCAGAACCTTCCATACTCTTGAGCTCCTCTCCTTCAGCGTGCATAGGTTGAAGAGCCTGTAGGACCTCACCTACCCCTCGGGTCGCATGACCTCCCCGTTAACCAATCAACGCCGATCACCGAAGTTCTCCTCTTCAACCCGTTAACCAATCAGTGACGAGCCTCGCGACCACGCTTTTGTCCAGGCTTCCCTTTTGTCAGTGCGTTACGAAAAACCCAGCCAAAATACTTTCACGACACAAAATATTATGGCTGGGTCCTTACACTTGCTAACGTACAAGGGCAAAGGTAATGTCTTGTGAATTTCCCGTTCTTCGTAAAATGTTTAAAATACACTTTTAACTTCTGATCGAGTGCTTCAGTGCATGATAATTAGAGCGAAACAAATATTGTTGCTGCCTTTGAGTATAATACATGTGTTCTAATTGCAATAAATGTGCCCTTTTTACTGAGCAGTTTGTTTCTTATCGCAAAACAACCACAACAAAGAAAGATCATAAGATCCAGTTCAACAGTTAGAAGTTAATTTCTGAAGTTGTATGTTTTTAGTAACGGAGGGTGTGTCCTGTTTTTTCAAGCTCTTGTTGCTGCAACCTCATAATTTTGTAAGGTGTATATACTTGTAAACTTTTCCCATGTGGCGCGACATTCTTACTAACTTTAAGGAACGGGGCATTGACCTCGATGACTAACAGCAATAAAAGATTTTATCGAGCCGAATGCGTGCCTACAACGAAGCGTATTCAGGTTGTATCCGTCAGCGTAATACACGTGAACAGAATCTAGAGAAAAACTGGCTACATAAAGCCGCACTGGGTCGTTTCTGTCCCAATCTTCATTGCAGAAAATATTTCGCCATTCGCGGAGTGTAATTAATTTTTCCCTTTATAATATAATTTCGGGATAGTTGTATGTGCATCTGAGATAACGTATATTGTATTTTATCAAAGTAACTAAAACACTGGTTTTCCGACAAAAGATTGTTTTAACAACTACTTCGTTAAACATATGAACCACGTGTGATACTTGTCTTGTTCTCTTGCTGATAACGTGTATCGGGCTCATATACACACACAACAATCACAACAGTCTACACCAAAATTCGGAGCAAGTATTATGATCATACCAGAACGCTCCATAATTGTCAAACGAATAATAAAAGTAGTTTTCGCTGCCGCGGTCCACTGACTATGGGAAGCAATCGCGCTGTTAACTCGCGCTCACTTCAGTATGACGCGGGACATTCACAACATGTTTAGCATGCGTCTTCGCCTTCCGTACAACATGTTTAGCATAGCGTCATCCCCGCGTGCAAGTAAAAATAATGGTCATCTGCCAGTATCGTTCTTTCATAGTCGTTTCAAATTTGTTTAAGTAGATTTTCAACATATATTTTATTATATTTTCATAATTCGTTACCACTTTTTGCAATATTAGCTTGGTTGCTCTATTACAATTTAAAAAGGTTTTTTGCGTAATGTTTCACTGATGTAAAGTTATTCCGACTAAAATACAATTGAAAATAGATAAATCTAATTTCCGCGTCTGGTTTTCAAATATTACGATTAGCCAGAAAAGACAAAAGTATCTTGGGCCAGGCTTGAGCCAAGTTGGCTCCAGCTCGCGCCAATCTGTCCCAAGCCTGGACCGAGAAAGTGTGCTACTTGGGAAGTGCCATCTGAAAAAGTATACAAACATGTTCGGGCTAATAACATAGACTTAGTTTTAATTGTCAATTATCTGCTTGCTCTCAGAAGTTGGTTTTTTATAGCTTATTTTACCATAGGTAACAATGATCAAGTTATTAAACATAGTTAGAAAACACATTAAAGTAAAAACTGCAGCTTACTTATGCGCCAGCTCATGGGCGAAAACGTAAGCTCCGTAATAGCTTGTCGGTCGGTCTTCACACATTCCTACTTTCCATTCGGAACACGCTGTTCCTACGTAAGCGTACCCTAGAAATCAATCAATCAATCAATCAATCAGTCAATCAATATATGTATCTATCTGTCTATCTATCTAGCAATTGTTTTACTCAGTTAGACTCTTTTAGGTGTATTTTTCGTAATACATTGAAAACCCGGCCGCTATTGCTTCATACAATTAATCCCAGCAGCACACTTAAAATATTTTCACTTCAATTTATAAACTTTCAGTGCATTGTATTCAATGACGAAAATTGTAAAATTTTCTTCGCTACAGGTATATTGAAGCGATGATAATATTCTTAAATTTATAAACAAATGAAGCAACTGATAGTCAAAAGAAGCGATGTTATTCTTAAACGTCTAAACCTTTTGAGTTCCACGCGCGAGTATACTCAATTGCTTTGGCTGCATTCCCGTGTTTCAGTTTCGGTATGGTCCCTGCCCCCGCCAACTGGGCTGTCATTCTTTATGTGTAGCGGCATGTGTGAGCGAGAGATGGAAACATTATTGTTTCTCGTCATATTTTTTGATTGCTTGTAATTTTGTTTTTAGGCGGCTTTTGTTTTGGTATGTTCTGTCGTTGTTGCAAAATGGAGAATCTATGAAATTAGAAATCTAGAAATTACTGACGAACTCGGCATTCGATGACGGTGAACACAAGGAAGTTACGTTTTGAGTAAGCACTGGTGACCTCAGGTGTGAGGTCAAGGTGCCACTACATAACATTGTGTTTCGAAAAGTACAATACGAGTAACATGTCGTGAATTACCTTTGTTGCCCATAAAATAGTGTCTTTTATAAATAAATATGCTTGCCAGAGCATGCTACAGCATACCTGCGACCAAAATGTATGTTTGGCACAATAGAACGGAAACCTTCCACTCAAAGGGTTAATATAGTATAATAGATATACCAAAATGTTATTGCATTCATAATCAATGTACACGCACAAAGGTTTATCTACTTTACTTTTCCTCCATATGAAACATTTTACACAGCTTGAGGCAATGAATGTGCCGTTTCTTTAAATTATAGGAATGAAAAAGTAAAACAAAAAGGCATTGGGGGCCGCTTTAACTTTTCCGTTTACACTTTTGCACTGAATAATAAATATTATTTTAGTTGTATTCGAAACCTAGACCACTTCCATGTGATATGGTAGAACATGGTTTTATATTTTGCTAGTTCACAAACTGAATACCGCAAAGTTGCTCAATCTGCGGCAAAACTCCAATGACAATATAACTTGACGTATGTACGAAAGCATCTCTATTGAAAATAATAATAACTGAAGACTGAGTCACTCGTCTAGAAGACGCAGCACATAAATGTTATTCCTTACGAAATAGGACTCACCTCCAGTCCATGATTGTAGTGTGCTACCAACCCATTCGGACATATTTTTTCTGAAAAGTACAAATATTTTCTATTCATTTGCGCGCTCATTCGAGTCTGATGTAGCCTATGCTCTATTTCGTATTTTTTTCAAAAGGTAATACATCTTTGTCATAAGAATTTGTTACTTTCTCGTTACCTCTTATTGATGCGCATGTAGTCCTTCACAGGAAGTAACAATTTAGTACCAGGGTTGTGGGAATAGTGGTTCGAATCGAATAGCGCTGCGTCATTCATAGCCTTGTCAATGCAAGGGAAAGCCAAGATGACCGGTTCTTTCAGCGGTGCCGAAGCTAGGAATGACGCTGCGCTATGCAATTCGAACAACTATTTACACACTCCAACTTCGTACATATGTATTCAATTTGAGAAATTGCACTTCCTGTCCTATCTTTCAATATTTACGTTTTTGTTTTAGTTCAGATATTTGCTGTTATACTTGCTTCAATACCAAAGAAAAACGGCTTGGTTTAAAAAGCTATGCGTAATGATAAAACGGATAATGCAATAAAATAAAACTTTGTGCGATTGGGGAAATATTTTTTTTTCAAACAGGAGAGGAGGCTATGACTGTAAAGCAGCAACGTTAAAAAAAAAACGATATAAAAACAAATAAGTAGGATACTGTTGGGCGTAGTTCGAGAACTTTAGCACAGCTGATTCCCCACCACCAAGAAGAGCATAACGTGCAAAGAACTGCTCCCCGCTTGTAGGTAGAGTAGCGAGGTTTGTAATCAGAAGACTTCGAAATCTCGGTAGTCCAGGCTAAGCAATTTTCGTATATTATTGCGTTTTAGAGGTGGAAATGTTGCACTTCCCTAAAACGTACATCGACAAAACTATTATTCCTTTTAGCAGTAATGACATCGCACTAAAATGCATAATTATCTTCGTACTCACGCTGTCACCAGAAACACGATATCGGCGGTATGATAAAATTTTTTTGACTTCATCTGAGTGTTGAAATCCTTCAGTGTTTCCTTAAACAAAATATTCCGATACTGCTCATATCCCCGTATATTGTGAATGTATGGCTCGTCTGCTGGCTGTTTCAGCAAACAAATAGAACCCGTGATATTAATTAGTACAATTGTGCTCAAAGAACTTAAACAATATTAGATTCTTCTATTACTTTATAACATAAACAGAACTTACGTTTTTGTTCATTGTTATGCCAATGATCCTGAGCTGTACCTTTGGAGATTTGAAGCTTGCATACCTAAGATTAGCCTAAAAGAGACGTAAACAATTTGCCGCGATGTTTATATTGAAAGTTCTATAATACGTAAAATGCAGTATTTAAGGTGCGATCGTTCATACTGATTTAGAAGAAACTGAAACAGATGTTTTTGAGAGCAAAGAGCCCATTGATTAAGCTTGCCTGTATTTGACGTTCTGGCAGAATGTATTGAAGGTGAAATACACTTGAATAGGTTTGGTGGAATCTGGTCTTGCTCGTGTTGGTCGACCCGTAAGAGGGCACAAAAGGCGCGAAGAGGAGGGAGGGCGAAAAAGGAGAAAGAAGGAGGAAGGTGGGGGAGGGGACAGGGTAGTGAAAAGAGAGTAAGGGACAAGTGACAGAGAAGGAGAGGGTTAAAAGAGGTTAAAGCGATTAAGAGAGGGGACGGTGGAGGGGAAGGCGAGAAGTTGGGAGGAGGAGGGACAGGAAGAAAGAGGAATTAGATGGCGACGAGAGGAGGGAGAGAGACATAGGGAGAGGAAGGAAGATATGAGGGGGAGCTAAGAGGAAAGGCGTCGAAGGAGGGAGGAAAAGAAGCACAAGCGCTGCCACGTGACGTGAGCTCTATATGTCACGTGACATCAACTTTTCCGCTAAAGTTAGTGGGGAAACTGAATTGGTGTATCGGTCACGCGACGCTTAATTTCACCGCCAAATTTAGCGGAAAAACTGTAATCGATATACAAGATACGTGATGTCCGATTCCCCTGCTAAATTTGGCGGAAAAATGCATGGAGAGACGGAAGGACGGAAAGAATTCTGGGATTTCTGGTTGCGGGGAGTTCCAATTACAAAGCATTGCTTTGAAAATTGGGCGGGATTGGATGTCTCTTAGTGCGCCTTGCATAGGGGTATTGACATCCAACCATTTTGTTCCGAACGCTTTTGTTCCTTGTTTTTGCTCCGGAGCGCGATGAGTTCGCATCGTCCCGGCGCGAGCTCGTGGCATCGACAGTTCTGTTGACGGCACAAGCTCTCGTGTATTTTACTAGAGAGCTTGTGCTGTCGGCATCGGGCACTACAAAGAATGGCATCGCCCTGAACAGGAAGAAATTGATGCACTTTAGTGCAGGAGACATATCGCTATCTTTGCTTTTTTTATGAATTGGCCAGGACTGCCCATTTTTGTTACTCTTCGTCCACGGTCGCGTTGTTTTCTATTTTAGTACACTAGAAGTATATATGCCTGTGCATCCCAAGCTTATAGTTTCGATCTGCAGAGCTTCGTAGGACTTTTTATTAGTTCAGTCACTCTCTGAGAGCAATCGCTCCATGTAGATAGTAAAACGTTCTTAAGATCGTTACTTGGTCATAAGTGTGACTTGTTCGCTTTTGGGCGTATGCTACATCAGAACGGACATTAAAAAGATAAAGCGCTCTTCAGAGAGATGTTTGCATATCTATCCAAATATCCAAAAAATATAATAGTACATAAACAAATTAAGATGATATTTGCCATCAAAATCTTATAATTCAGGAAATGCAGTATATAATATGCGATAAACTTATGTAGAATATATTAAATCATTCTTTCGGGGAGTGAAGAAGAACATTTAATATTATCGATTTCCCTGGTACATAAAAGGGGAAACTGGGTGTTCTAGGTCAGGTGGCGTAAATTTACCCGCTAAATTTAGGGAGAACTCGATTGCTGTATAGGTCATATGACGTCTATTTTCCTGCTAACATGTGTGGAGAAATTGTGTTGATGTAACACGTGTCGTCACATCACGTGACGTCAGTTTCATCGTTGAATTTAGCGAGGAAACCGAAGCTCTCTTGGTCACGTTGCATCTAATTCCCCGCCAAATTTAGCGAAGGAACTGAACTGGTGGAGAGGGCACGGACGTCAAGTCACGCTACGTAACTATTTAGGCTAAATTCAGCGGGGATATTGAATTTATCTATAGGCGACGTGACGTCAGGTAACTTGAGATACAATTTTCCTTCATTAGCAGGATAGTGAGTTGTCTATAGATCGCGAGGCGTCAGGCCGTGCAACGTCAATTCCTCGCCGACCTTGGCGGAGAAACTTAAGTTACCGTTGAATCTCGAGAGATGCCCCACCCACGAAAGATAGCCCACTCCTATGTTTGTCTTGATTTGTTATATACTTTTTTTAAACACCGAAAGGTAGCCCACTTCTAGTAATAGCGGTCTTGCGATCAATGATGGCCTCGGCGTAAATGCGGCTAGTGAGATATGGCTGGATATAAGCGAACGTTGCTGACTTGGAAGTTCAGTCATCTTTACTTCGTTGCCCCGTACACAAAAGACAAACTTGGAAGGCAAACATGACCTAAAGATATAATTTTTGTTCATATTTTCTTGATTCTACGCCGAAACTTAGCCGACTCGAAATTTTCGTCCCGATTTCTACATGATTTTAGGTGGGCTATCTCTCGGGATATTACGGTATTATGTTGATCACGTGGCGCCAGGCCACATGACATCCATTGACATCACATTATCTAAATATCAATCTAGTTTCGTTTGCTAGATTTAGCTGGAGATGCGTGAACGGACGGACGGACGGACACAAGTTTGGGAGTGTAAAGCCTCTCATGCTGTAACACTTACCGCATTTGTAAGCACTGCGAAGTAACGCGTAACGGCGTTTACATCAAAGTTAAATTCTTTGGCAAAGGCACTATCCGCCACGAGGTAAACTTCGGGATAGATTTCCGCTGGTATCTTGTACACTGTTTAACAATACACGAAAAACAAATGAAAAACACCTTCTGGAAACGTCATCGAGAATGCAGTAGTATGCAATAAAGTAGACTTTAACCGGTCATGAATAACCGCCGCATGGTATATTGAAAATGACACACAGAATGTAGATATACATGCATTTACAAAGGCCTAAATAAGTTAATACCAATGTCCACAGGTCAGGTTTACTCAACTTAAAAATATAATCACCTATATAGGTATAGTTAATAGGATAAATAAAACGATCATGACTTGAAAGTTAAACGTACTCTGAGGTTCTGTGCTTCCAGCTCTTCTCTCGACGGGGGTATTTGTTGTGTTCGGTGAACCTGTAAAACAATATAATTTTCTCAAAATCAAAAAGCAAGACAATAAAAAACATTTTTTTTTGTTCTAGAATTGTGGTTTCGAAGCTATCTTAAGGTTTTGGTATTTATGTTCTCAAGTGCAAACTCCACCAGAAATAAATATACAACCTTTGACATTCATCGAAACGTTGTCACAAAGGTTATTGTCGATATTCCTTGCATTAAAAAGAAAAAAAGGAAAAGGTTGACAAAATGCACTAACTACAGCATTCATATACAGTGCCGCAGATTTTTGGCTCTGATCGCTTTTCAGGATACTTTTTCACTGGTGTGGTGCATTGTTGAACCAAACGGCGAACATTGGTACCTCCGTTTTCCACTCTGCTTCTCTTGTGTTAATAATGCGAATCATCTCATTTGATGGGACCTATCCATGGGTGCTTACCCGCCAGATGCTAATTATTGTGCACCTCAATGCGCTCATGTATAAAAAAATTATATGCTCTGACTTGCTTTTATTCCATCTTTTGTTTGAGTCTAGAAGTATTGGCAAAAAGCTTTAGAGCAGGACGATTTTTGAATATAAAGATTTGTTGTAAGATAATTCATATTTAAATGTTAATAATGCGCATTTACTAACACAGTATGAGAAAGTGTTTGAAAATAAATCAAAAATTTGTCGAATATTAATTGTAATAAAAAAGCGCACTAAAGTTGTGAGTCCCAGCTCCGCCAATTGTCACCATCCGCAGGCTATATAGGTGTTTTTTTTAAATCCGAGGTTAGTGCATCTTCGAAATAAAATCCCCGGCTAGGTGGAGCAAGTTGCTGTCCGGTTAAATGGGTTCAGCCGTATCCCTCCATTCATCTCTTAACCTTGTTTATAATTCAGCAATGCATGCCCCACTAAACTCACCATAATCATGTTGCCGGTCGTTTTCGTGTGCGTCGACTTCGTACAACATATGCGGTCTGAGGCCATCACTGCTGCGGGCCATTGCCGGCAAAGGCTTAACACGAAGCCTCTCCCCAAGAATTCCTTCCTGCATGGAATATTTATTTAAATTTAGCGGAAAAAATTTTCCCGCTACGTTTAGCGGGAAATTTTTCCCGATAAATTTAGTGGACAAAATTCTCCACTAAACTTGGCGCAAAATTTCCCCGCTAAATTTAGAGGAAAAATTTCCCGCTAATCTTCGCGGGAAAATTTCCCCTATACATTTAGTGGAACTAATTGCCCGCTGAATTTAGCGGGACAGTTTCACCGGTAAATTTAACGGGGATTTATTCCGCTGAATTTAGCGGGAAATGTATCGAAAATTTCCCGCTAAATGGGAGGGGAGCCGGAGAGGAGGACGGGAGACGACGGAGGGGAGGGGAGCATACCCTCTCCTCCGTACCCTCCCTTCCTCCTCCTCAAGAGCTGCGCTTTAAGTCGGCATTGCAAAGAGTTGTAAACGCGTTTCATTTTTTTTTCATTGAAACTTTCCGGACACTACTTATAACTCCTATAACGCCCAGGTTTGAAACAAGGAATTTGATCTGAACCATTAGAGCTACATTCGGATGGAGGCTGAGCTGACTGAACATTCGCTTAAATGCAGGTTGTTTTCGTTGTAGCGGCGTAGCCGTGTGGCTTTTAAAACTGGGCATTTGCGTCTTGTTGAACACCAAGAAACATATCGCCACCGCATGATACCTTCCAAGCGTCAAAAACTCTTTTTCATTCATTCTAACGAACGCAGAGCTGATAAAATGGTGTTCTGTCATAAAAAAACACCGCTCGGAAAAACTACGCCAGTGCCACACAGCGGCATTCGCTTCGAAGGCCTCACGTAGAGCGCGCAGCATTTGCCACTACACCCCTTCTACAATGCTGTACTCCGAGGCTCCGGTGATTGGATCAGCGGCGACTCGAGGTGGTATCGGCAATGCCAGTCATGCCCCAGGGTAGAAGATGTCTTGTACAGCGCATATCGCTCTGCGACCTAAAAGTGATCACGTGTCTGCTTCGACCGGCCAGTGTGAATCCACAGCATGCAAACAAACGCTTTTAAATTTAAACGGCCCTTAAAAGTAGGTTCCTCAGCGTGTTTCGCAGCACTTTACTGCAGAGGTGCAAGCAGCTGGGGGAAATGTACAGTTCATTGCACCGTCAGCGGGTCATGCCCAACGAGTTTCAAAGATTCTGAAATCCGAGGCTTGGTGGCAAGTTCGCATTATATCTGATTTTCTGGGGTCCAAGTGTCTCAGCTATAACGCTTTTTCATACCACATCACCGTAGCAAGATCTTCCACGGAGCACCTTTGAAAAATGTGTTTTCTCCCAATTTGGAAACATTAAAAACCCAGAAGCTCGCCACTCCAGATCATCGGGGATGGTTCCCTTTCAGCATCAGCCCGACAGGTGCTCGAGCAAGGTCCTAAGTGTCGCCCTTCCACAAAGGCTGAGCGCCATTGATTAGGTCCTAATGGTAGGAGAAATCGCTTCCAAAGCGCCTCATTAAGCAACCTCACAGATCATCAAAGAAGGTCTCGAGTGCCTGGCAGGCTTACAAAGCTCGTGCACTCCGAAGATGAGCTTCGCCTCAACGGTGGAGGAATTACGTCACAAAAACACATAAATAAACTTACGACGTTAAAAACACCTGTTCTGGGCAATCTACGCTGCCGTTTCGCAGATGATTCGCTAGAACAGAGATGTTGCCGACAGATGGCGTACGCCGCGTCGAGGGAGCACCGGCCAATTCGGGTTGCAAACGATCTCACAAACGAAAACGAATTGGCCTCGACGCGGCGCACGCCATCTGTCGGAAGCACTTCTCTCTACGCGTGCAACGCCTGCAAAGTGGCGGTGTGGATTGCACAAAACATGTTTTCCTTTCCTTACGAAGTAAGTTGATTTCTTGATTTCTTGACCTTAAACTTTGACCACTTGTTTGTAGCTCTATAGTGTCTCAAACGCGTTTCCGACTTGTGTGGTTAACTGAAATGTCGCTCCTCGATTTCGATCTGATGACAGCATAGAGGTATCAAGCGGGTGCCTGCTGCGACCCTGGTGGGGGCGCAGCAACATATGTGGGTGAAGCAGACATATGTTCTGTTGTATGTCGATCTCCAGCGTCACAGTCCACAGGAGCTTGAGCAGCCAGGAGTTGAGACGCCGCGATGACATCGACACTCGCGTTTTTCCGTTCTTTCTGATGGAACTTGACCAACCATCAGCCATGATAGCGGCGTCCGGCAGCATGGCATTTCGGCTCCTTTGATGCCTTTTGTCTCCGATTCAGGAATACTTTTGTTTCATGGGCGGTATAGGAGGCTAAACGCGTACAGTCGGCACGGAATGAAACACGAACAAGGAGCGCATGGTTTTCGACCCACGCTGAGTCACCTAGAGACGCAACACCGAAGGTTTGGATGCACTGAGCAAGAGTCTAATACATCGAAGGAGGAGCCATCTTCTTGCAGCTCCCATCTGGTTCAGGTGGTGCAGCATCTAGCGAAAACCATGCACCCACTGTTCGCGTTTCATTCCGTGCCGACTGTACACCCATTGGAGGCGCGTTGCATGCTATGTCCTTACTTATGAATGGCTTTGTTCGACAGTTGACTGCGGGTAGGGCTAGATGAGAGGTAAGTGATTTGACAGAAATAAAATGTAATTTCAGAAAAAATAAACGAGCCGCGACTACATAATTTTTATCGTGTAATTTCGGCCACCACAGGTTTAGTAGGTTGGTAGGAACATATTTAGTTACCGCAGGACAAGTAAAAGGAAGTAGGCGTCCTGTCCGGCCATCATAAAAAATGGTTGGGCACAAATTGTGACCTATTTCGGCAGGGGATGTTTAACATGTGGAAAAGAAACTACGAAACGCAATGGACAACTAAGCGCTGCAGCCTTGCTAAAGTAACTTCATATATGTCCTGCTTGAGGACCATGCAGAGGTATTCTTGCGTATACAGCTATTATACAGAGTTACACTAGCTGATAGTAGCATATATGGTTTTGCCATTTGGTTGCTCTAGACATCGCAGAGTCACTGTATATATTAAAGGCCTGCACTCCGCTGATCGACTTTGTTTTGTTGAACACTGGCGATATTTATTCAGCTGTGTTAATTAATTCAATATCATTCAATAATATAATTTTTTTACTCACCACTTCCACGCCATCATCGTCCGTTACTCTTACTGACGCCATGTGAGTTACGTCGTGGTAGATGTCACGTTCAGCGTCTTCAGCTTTGATCTGAAAGGTGTGAAATCGATACCCTTTACTCAAGTCGAACGCACATTATGACTGATTTCTCCCAAAAAGATCTCTAAATTAAAAGATTAAGTTTTTCTTATGCAGCCACTAATAATTAGTTCTAGATAATACTGCGAAATTAAAATAATGTTAATCATAATACGTCCACAGTTGATATGAGTCGTGCCAGCCGCACCGCAAGTACGCTGAGTGCACAAATGTATTCTTTAGAAGGCGGTGGATTACACAGAAAATTATTTTTATCAAATTCTTAAGGGGGATCGGTGGCCGAGTGAGCCAGCTCACACCACCTCAAAGCGCGTGGAGCGAAAGCTCGCGCTGCAGAACCCGTGTACTCTGGGTCCAAACCCTACCCATCCACATTACGATCTGAATGAGCATCGTACCGGCGTGCGTTCGTGCATCACTACTGCGTGGTGTACGTTGAAGACCCCAGTCTAGCGTCTGTACTGCACAGGATATAAAGCTCATCTAAATCTGATAGACAAGTTGCCCGTTGAGGCAGACTAATTTTAGGCTTTATAAACATACACACAGCACAATTACAATTATCAGATTTTTTGTATTTTACTTTTAGCAGAGTCCAATGTCAACATATTTAGGGAGCAATGCAACGATAGCGTAGATAATGGAATTTTGATTTGGCATAAAACAGACACATAAAAGAGCAAAGTCCGGTACGATCAGGAGTGTTAGTTACAGAAGTGTAGCGAAGTAGTTGAAACTAATGCACTAAACTATGATAAACACCATCTTCTGCTACGGCCAAGGATTCTATGTAAGTACAACTTTTCACATGCAATACCCCAAAATGCTTTTTATAGAAGCGAGATAGTGGTTATACGACTATTTTATCGGCAAACATTATGCACCATAAGAATTTCCTTGCATGAAGTTTTTGCAGAGTACTCGGCAAATTTAGCACAGTGCTGTGCGGATGAGTCTGCCAATGTCAAATCAAAGAAAAAAAAACAGAAATTTGTTGTAAAAATGAGGTCGCCATCCGACACCGCGAGCATGACAATAGTGCCTTAATGAACATGCTCAGTCACATTGGTGTTTTAATTTTCCAGTAAAAATGTATTTTCTGTCGAATCTCAGTGCTCTCGCTCTATATCTCATTGATTGGTTTTGCGAGCACGCAGCGCGTAATTTCACGATGATGCATATTTTGAAGTGGGGCATATGCGTAAACGCGCATGCGTGGTTGTAAAGGGTTTACTACTCATTACGTTGAAGGAGGTACATTTTGTTTGAATTTGAAGTGAACAGTGTGACCTAGCGGTTAGTGTGACCTAGCGGTACAAGGACATGCGCATACTCACGTAGTAATCAATAGGTTCATTTCCGTCGGTCGTGCTGAAGAGAAAGTCGTCAGCGAAGACCTTACTCTTCTGCAGCGTCAACGTCAGGTCATCGTTGATTTTGAGCATTCTCTCTCCAGTTGCTGCTCTGCTTTCAAGCATCCTGGGGTACACGATCCCATGCTCTGTAAGGTAAACGTTCAGACTAAGTGAAAAATAGCAAACATGTATATATATGTATATATTTGTATTCTTGAAGTAACTTAAAAGCTGATTATCAAGCACCTTTCTCGGCCAAGCAGAAAGAAAAGAACGCTACGGTCCACAATTTCAGGCTGAGTCCCGACATCTCTGGTTTCGAGGATGACCGGTTTCCCAAAGCCTACGCCTAACTTCTTCCTGCAAGTTAGTGGAAACTGTACCTTTTATACCCATTCAACATGCTCATTGTGCGTCACCGCTGACGTTTACGTCTTAGGCATGACACACAGCCTCTAAAGGTGACAGCTCGACAAAAGACACTTGATGCAAGCTTGCAGTTGTCAGATCTTTCAGCTGGATTTTGCAAAAATGCTCGGTCTACGACACGTGACTTTAGACACGTCAGTGATGATTTCTAACGAATTCATGACATTTCTGTACTTAAACATACAAAAAATATCTATATATCTTTCTACCAAGGTTTCACGCGTAATTCAAACCAACAGCTAGGACAGCGGGGAGTTTTCAGATACGATCGAACAACCATGTCCGGGGACCATTTTTAATTTTCATGAAAATAAAACTGTTTCCTTGGCGTCATGCCCAGAAAAATAAAACCAATCCTTGTTTTCAGAAAAAAAGATTTCGTTTTTTGCGAGAAAAATTTGTACGCACGCTCTCAATCAAATGCGCGTATTGCGTATCGAGCGGTGTTGAAATTTCGAGCGGCTTCCCCAAAACACTGTTCTGGCTACGGGTCTACAAATATTTACTGACAAATTAGGCACAGGAAGGATGGACAAAAAGGATTGATCACAAATTATCAGTGTCGTTATCTAGAGAAAACAAATTGCAAACACGCTTTCATGTCCCTGAACGCTTTGACGCCAGCTTTCGGGACGTGGATTAGTTTCACGTTCGGCAGTTTAGTGTTCAGTGGGGCAACCATCTCTGACGCCGACTTGATCACCGACTTGGTGGGCCGTCGGAGGTTGTACAACGTTGCATGATGCTTAAAACAACCCCCGATTCTATCGAAGGCACTCTTGCCATGTCCAGTTGCGGAAAAAATACACTTCGTTGACGCGTACTTGTTGCTCTGCTGCTCGTGTAGTTGGTACTTGCTCTTGAAGTGGCTTGCTGCACCATCACTGACGTAGGTCACATTGGCATACACAAATTAGATTTCACGATTATCCAAACCGTTGTCATATAAATTAAATTACAGACAATATTATTCAATCGCAATTATTATTATCTTTTTAAGTATCTTTATTTTCTACGCGTTGTGCGGCCCTCCAGGGCGGCGGATCTATTGGCGCTCATAGGCGGCGCAGGTTCAGGTTGTGCCATGTCCTACCTCCTATATCATGTTACCGCCAAGGTTGTAGGCTGATCTGTTTGCAAAGTCGCTCCGGTTGCTTTCTTTACGTCGCGTAGACGGAGGCGCTATACGCCGGCTGTTGAAACAGGTACCGTGAAGCATGTTACAGGGTGGCGTACCTCGATCGCTCCAGCCCATGAGCATTTTTGGGTCGGTTGTATGAAAAGGTATTAGAAATTTTCTCTTCAAAACTACCATTCATTTCTGTGCTGTCAATTTCTCTTTTCGTGACCACTCCGCAACATTTTTACGCTTTCTAATAATAATGAAATTGTGAAGAACGGGTATGTGCACACCCCATTTATGGCAACCACGTTAGCGTCAATTTGGCCATATTTCTCGCTTTATAACTTTAAAGCCACACACATATTGCATTATGTTTTTGCAGACTCTGCTGGTACATATTATAAACATTAATTTCGGAGAGTTTAAAATAAAGATTAAAGATGGTCTTTTTTTAAATGATTTTCAAAATAATGCATTTTTAGTTAAATGTCCTGTGTGAGCAATTCTTGTAAATTTCTCCCGCTAACCAGGACAACGATATTTTATGGCCAGATGAACTATATACAGGGCAGCACACTGGCAAACTTTTAAGACCTTAGCTTTTATAGATACGGAGACAAAAAAATCGTTCATCCAGAGCGTTATTGCGCAATGTGCCGTGTTTACGATTTATTTTCTCAAGATAATGATCCTGATACTTAGTGATCAATACTTTTTGTGAATCGTTCCTGTCCTAAGTTGTCAGTAAATATTTGTAGACCCGTAGCCAGAACAGTGTTTTTGGGGAAGCCGCCTGAAACGTCAACATCGCGCGATACGCAAGACGCGCACTTGACTGAGGGGTGCTTACAAATTTATTTCGCAAAGACAATTTTTTTCTCCCGGAAACTAGGATTGGTTTTATTTTTGTGAGCACGGAGCCAGCAAATATTTTTTTTATCAAAATTAAAAATGATGATTGGACATGGTTGTTCGATCTTATCTGAAAACGCCCAGCATAACGATGGTTAGTCTTTGGAGCTACATGTACCATGTTACGTATAAGAAGTTTTATGAAACCAACTTGAAGTTAACGATGATTTAGTTACTCCAAGGGGAAAAAATACGAATTTATATGGAGCGTGTGCTCGGAATAACATGTAATGTACATAATTACCACAATATAAAACAATCTATATTTTTGTGTTTTTGGCAAATGAAATTGTGCCCTAGATATCAGAGATTAAAGCTAATTATACTGTACATCAGGACCTTAAAATACCGCTACTTAAAACGCATTCATTTTTTGTGAAACTTTTATTGCTTGATTTCAGAAATAAATATTTGTTTCAAAATACAAAATTATCAACATGTAATATAAATACCTTTTAACTTTGCTCATTTCTTCTTCGTCGTCGCCCGAATTAATTAGAATTCCAAAAGAAACTTCAGGGTTAACCAAATGAAACTGGCTTGTATAATTGTTTTCAAATTCCTATAATTAGCAGAAGGCTGTAAATATTTGTTTTAGGGAATGAATAATACAATATTTTATTTCCATCGCCCTGCTATACTACTGGGTGATTCAAGGGGAAGCCAGGCTCTTTAAATCGACCGCAAAATTCGGTTTCTTAACATATCGCACTACGACTTTGTGCAGCGTTGCCCACCGATGGTGCATTTTTTTTGTGTAAAATTTGCAAAGAGCGAGCTCACCTGAGGAAAAAGTAAAGAAAAAAAAGGCTTAGCTCCTATGGAAACGCAGCGACGCCACCGGTCTTCAAACAACACGGCGCCGTTTCGCACGGGAGACAAGAGATGGCGCAACGAACGCCGCCAACGCAGAGGCTCTGCGCCAACGAACGAGCATACGGCGCCGAGAGCCAGCGTCTTTAGCAGACGATCTTTTCGACACAAAAGCGGCGCGCGTTCCGCAGGCGGCGACAGTCGCAGAAACAAAAACAGGCGCGGTAACAAGGAACTGCAGCTCCTTGTCTGCTAAAGACGCCGGCTCTCGGCGTCGTATGCTCGTTCGTTGGCGGCAGTTGGCGTCGCGACCGCTTGCGCCATCTCTTGTCTCCCGTGCGAAACGGCGCCGTGTTGTTTGAAGACCGGTGGCGTCGCTGCGTTTCCATAGGAGCTAAGCCTTTTTCTTTCTTTACTTTTTCCTCAGGTAAATTCGCTCTTTGCAAATTTTACAAAAAAAATTCACCATCTGTGGGCAACGCTGCACAAAATCGTAGCGCGATAGGTTAAGAAACCGAATTTTGCGGTCGATTTAAAGAGCCTGGCCTCCCCTTGAATCACCCGGTACATCATCATACACTGCGGAAAGTATCAGCGTGTGGTAACTGCAGTAGGAGACACAGCTTACGCTCCCCTCACCAAATTCGCTTTCTTGATGTTCAAAACAAAAACTATGTGCCATGTGAGAGGTTCCTTCATTTAGGGTTCTTGGGTGCATGGAAATCGCGGATAGCAGTGAAAAATGCAGAGCCTGATTCTAAAAGCGTGTACGTGTATTTCGTTCAACGATGAATTTTATTTGTTGGACAGACTGAATGTGTTTGCAGCATATTATCCTATTAAAGAATCCGCCAGCATCTTCCAGTAACATCCGGTGTTAACGGGTGAATTTTTACCCGTTTTCACCCGAAACCAGCGTAGTTTACCAGCGTTTACTGGAAGTTTTACCGGCAGTCACACTCATTTACCGGACTTCACTGGAAGTCGACGCGAAGGGAACGGAAGCCAAGAAAGCCAAGACGAGCCGGACACTGAGTCTGTAATGGCGGCCGCGAACGCAGCTGCATTCTCGTGAGTGTTTAGCTCAGGACGACGTTTGTCACGAACTTTGGCCACGACCGCTCCCACGGACGTTTCCGTTTGCCTCTTTTTCCTGCTCGCCGGTGCCGCTCCACCAATCTTCAGTTCTGCGTGGGTCTCCCCTGTGATGCGACCTTGCACGGGAAGACGAATCCCGGTTTTTTCTTCCCCCCGATAAAGGGAGTGACCTCGGCACCGGCGAGGCGGGGAATGCGACGAGGGAGAGCGAGACAGTTTTCGGAGGGCGGGCGGACAGAGTTTTCGGGTCGGGAAGTGAACATGACGTCCGTGTTTGCGGGGTGATTCGCGGGAAACGGCGGGCAGGCGACGGCATACTTGAGGCTTCCTCATCGTCGGACTCGCAGCTGTTGTCTTCCTTCTGGACTACCACCGCGGAGAGCCCGACAATGCCCCTTCGACTTCAATTGGAGTGAAGTCTGCCCT
This sequence comes from Ixodes ricinus, assembly GCA_037355805.1. Lineage (NCBI taxonomy): Eukaryota > Metazoa > Arthropoda > Arachnida > Ixodida > Ixodidae > Ixodes > Ixodes ricinus. The sequence continues at coordinate 111,130 of JAZHYW010012776.1, read as the reverse complement.
TTGAACTTTTCGGACTTCAGAGTTTATTCTATTTGTTCTCCCGTCCGTTTTTTTTTATTGAATTTTCTAATGTTTTGTTTAGAATGTTCTGTTGTGAGATAAAATTTATTTCACAATGAACAATATTCTGTTGTGAAGTAAAGACATGAAACTTCCAAGTCTATATGAACTAACCGATTTAGTGGTTACCGAATCTTCCAGCTTCTGGTGAACATACACCACCCACGGTTTACAGGCTCCTTCCTAAATGCCTTCCGGTGACGTCCGAAAAAAAAACCTGGTAACGTCACGGTGAATTCTGGTGAATCCCAGCGAATCCGGTGACTACCTGTAATTTCCGGTGAATTCAGGCAAATCCGATGAGTTCAGGTGTATTCCAGCGATTTCCGGTGAATTCCGTCTTTACTGGAAGTGCAAAGAGTCCCATAGTCCAATAAAATGTCGATTTTACTGGAAATGGCTTTCAGGTAAAATAACTTCTTTTCAATAGGGTAACGCCTATAAATAAATTCAAATGTGTCGTTAAATTCGGTCAAAGGCATGAGGCAATTTTAAACAAAACTCCCTAAAACTACTCAAAAGGGTTTTAAAAAAGACAACACATTGATTGGTGTTCACCATAGGTTTTAACCCATGCAATAACGAAAGAGAGCTGTAGTCGACACAGCGGTAGAGAACCGGTCTGCAAACTGAGATATGTTCTAGGTTCGATTTCCTGATGGGGACGACTATACACTTATGTATATTTTTTTCAATTGTGAGTAAGTTGTAGTGTAAATTGTTTTGCCTATATTACCATGGTAACCAAACGGGCTGTGCTGACATGTCCGTTCATGTGGTATGCATGGACGTAGTGGCGCTAATATTTGGGGTTGTAAGAAATTACGTCATAAAACGTTGCAACGTTTAAGCATGACTACCTTCCGCACTTTTTGCCCAGAGAAATGATGAAATGTATGTTTTTCATGAAGTGTAGAGATATCAATCCCTAAGGCAGGCTCTACTTTTGTTGTCTAATGAATATTGCATGCATAAAGTTTAGATTTACCCTATAAAAACCAGTCGCTGTACTTACGTTTTGTGTAGAGTATACTTTATTTTAGTGTAAATATTTGTCCTTTACCTATCATCGCACGTGGCGTGTGTGTGTGTGTGTGTGTGTGTGTGTGGGGGGGTGGGGGGGGGGGGGGTGTGGGGGGGTTCTTCGTAGCCATCTGCTAACTTCACAGGTCCCCGGATCCCGCCAGGTCAGCACCTATTTGACGTTTGTCCATTGCTCTAACCTATTTATTTGTATTTGAAGAGACGCAGAAAAATATGAGGTATTTTATAAATGTATTTATTGATTTCATTAGGGTTTTAGTGCTTCAACTCTCAAGACTAGAATTACAAATTTGATAGTTTAAATCGTTTATTTTTTTAGTTCGTGCCGACGCTGAATGGTTTCAGGTCCGGGTTGTCCACTCAAGACGTCCTCCTGTGGCTAAAGGAGGACACACTAAACTCAACATATCCACAGTCCAGCATCGTGGTTGGTTTCGATATACGTTACAGCTTTTCATGATTTTCTTCGCGACGTAATCATGAGCAAGCAAAATCACGGGCCCTAGGCATCCAAGAGGTGCGGGTACAACTTCATTGCAGCCTTTCTCGAAGACAAAACCTTTCAAGTGCAGATAGGACAAGCAATCAGCACCACGCATCCCAAGAGAGGGAAGGTTGTTCAAGGGACGGTGATATCACCGACACTGTTCAACATCGTCATGTTTCATCTAATAAATACCTCCCAGGTTGGCCAAGATCGCCGAATCTAGTGCACGCGGTTTGTGCCGACGACGTGACCATCTGGAAACACTCTGGATCGTCGGCGAGCTAGAGGTGGCCCTCCAGACTACTCTCGACACTATGCACGTGTATTCCGAAAAGGTGGGGCTCAGTACGGCCCCGGAAAAGACAAGGTACGTCGTTGTACACGGCGGCAGACACAAGAAAGCAAAACCACGAAGAAAACGACAGCATTCGAGTCTTCATTGGCCACCAACTTACCGAGCGGAAGCCGACAATCCACATCCTAGACCTGGACATTGACGATCACTGTACAGCTAATACTTGGCTTAATCGCATCCTCAAGACAACCAAGCAGATACTCCATGTACTACGACGGGTTTTAAATCTCACTCGGGATGTACGAAAACGCGAAATGCGCCACTCTTCTGTCTTTTGTCGTCTTTAGAGTGATATATGGCCACCGCTACCATCCAATCAGTCGAACGCAAAATGCAAACACTAAAACGACTGAAAGAGGCACTGACAGGGTATTTATGCTCGCCAAGGTCTTCATTTGTAGATGACATATGAGAGCCCAAGTACCCGGAACATAATTTGCGGCTCGAAATTCGTTTTCTTTACGCCGGAAAACCACCGATCGAGAACTGGCCGTTTCGAGTTGCGCTTACCCTCTTCTCCGTGGTCACGTGCCATTTTCTGTGGTTTTGACACAACAACCAAATATAACCAAAGTCGTGGGTCATCGAATACAGACACTCAATACTAAAAACACAAACAATGTGATATCCATTTTTGTGGCTCCTAAAAGGCTGCAAATATGTTGATTGAAAAAAGAAAGTTGCACAGCCACGTGATTTCCGGTAACTTCCTCGTCTATATTCGTCCTTTCTCCCCAGTTCAGTTTCGGGTTCGGTATCGAACAGTTGCGTTTTCTGACATTACAAAAATATACGTGACGCTGTAGCAAAATATTAATTGAAAACTTTTCCGAAACCATAAGAAAATCGCCTGTGAAACGCAAAAAAAAAAAAAAAATTGGAGGGGTGTGTCAGTGTTTTTTTTAAACTACGAAACAGGACGCATATTAACGGGTATCCTACACTACACCCACCTAGACACGCTGAAAAGCCGCAGAAAGCTCAATGGCTATGATAAACTTCTTGAAATGCAGAAGCACACTCAAGAAGCTCGCCTACGTTCCACCCCGGCAGACAGGCATACGCTATCCAAGCAGGGTCTCGTCGTGAACAAACTGCCACTACGGCCACTGCGCTTTCAGCCTTGTGAATACACCCAGTTAACCGAGCCCAAGGCGCTACCCAAACAGATGAACTCGGAGCAAACCACACAGTGGAAGTCACACGTCAAGGAACTCCTCATGTGGGTAAAATCCATCATAATCAACGGTGACCACCACATAATCTACACGGATAGGGCATGCTCCCCGGGACGACTCAGGATTTGCTACAGCATGGTGGAGCGCAATTGAGACCAACAGGGCAGGATGTTACGTGACGGACAGTCCATCCACTGCACGCAAGCAGAGACCATTGCCATCCTTGGATTAGGCCAGCCATGCGAACACGACGTGTTATGCATCATCACGTCTTTACAGATTCAGCATTCAAAACTTGTGCCAATGTTAGACAGACCTGCATTGCCATCAGCCAGATTCGTCTGTACGTTCATCAAGTTCGAACGCTGGTACAAGACTTCACAATACACTGGGCTTCCGGGCACAATGTCAAACCTGGCAATGAGAAGGCTCATCGCCTTACACAAGCGCATTTGTCCTCCGTGCAATTTCGAGCCTCCATTCACTAACAACAACAACAGTGCGGTCTCCAAGCAAGGGCCACCCTAACATAGCACATACAACAGGAGAGCTTTTAGAGAAACGATAGTTGCCTGACATACCACGCTGCTCGTTTGAGTGCGCGTTCAAGCTAATCTATACTTGACGTTGTATGAAGGTTCGAACGCGCGTATTTTAAAATCAGATACACATTCGTCAAATATAATGATTCTCTAAGCTGCACAGGTGCCTGCCTAAAATTACGTTTTAGAAACCTTAGAATGCGGATATGTAAAAGATTGGCATGTTTCGCGATTGTGCCTGGTCAGTAATACTTATCAGAAGCACATAAATATATCATCGTTCATTTCGAAATTGTTTGAGTCAGCAACAACTATTTCAAAAAATACATTTTCGGGGATGATTTATTTAATTTAGCGACCGGATAAGTGTTTCAATATATTGCACACCCTGATTACAATTGAATATATTTCTATTTAGCGTGTTTCATTGGCATCCAGTTCCTTGACGGTAATGCTTGGAATGATCAATCTGATGATATCCTTGTTTTTAGTCATTCTTAGTTTTTCTGTTATACGGTACGTATTCCTCGATAATTCAAGCCTGTAAAATAGTGCAAATGTAATTTGAAAGTTTTAGACAAGGCCGAATATCATTCACTATTGGCCTATACCGAAACAACTCATTAAAAAGTTTTATATTATTTCTCGGTGTACGTAATCTTTTGAGGCATGGTCCATTTTGTTGTTAACATCATGCACTAGTCTATAACTACTTATTGATTTACAATTACGATTACTTGAAAATGCGACCTGCGTAATTATAGCCAAAAACAAGACAGATTTCTTTTTCGTTGCTGGTAAAACTCGTAAATCAAAACCAAATATTCATGGACATGACAGTAAACTATGACTCTCCATGGGATAGAAATATGTGTTGTAGTTCCCTAATGAAAATAAAAGTTACACGCCGAACAATAACGAAACTGTCTAAGATATATAGTTATTGACAAGGTGAGAACAACAGGGCGAATTTCGGTATAGCATCTGATCAATAACGGCTGCCTCCTCACAACCGCGGTTGCAACATGACCGTGATCAATTATTTAAAGAGTGATTCAACAAGTCTTCGGTAATTAACCCACCAGTTGTAACAGCTATCCCTACATCTAACGTTTACCTAGCCCAATAAGAGTGCCGTGAGGACGATGCCTTTCAAACGATAACACCTTTGGAAACAGCTTAAGCAGCGCATCATTGTTGCACCAACATCGGATGACCACTGGAAAAGTTTGGCTTCGATATTGGCCTAACATTGGTTTTCTCGAAAGCGCTATCCTATCCAATGTTGGACAATTTACGGATGCGAATGCTGGACCATTATTCAACCAATATTTATACCAACATCGGACCATCATTACTGCCATCTTTGGACCGCCTTTTAATTAACCGATTAGCCAACATTCGGCTACAATTAAAACTTTAGGCCATCATTGGACGACTGTTGGATGTGGGTCTTGCATCTAATACTGGCATTCAAGTATAATCTTTGGCTTATTCAATATTTGCTCCCAACCTTCAGCACTGTTCTCTAGATATTTCACTTGCGGCATCCGCTTTTAACCGCGAACTCAACTTTTTTCGGCCGCCATTTTAGCGGGCATGTTACTAAACACTATAAATACATCTGCGAATAAAGCTGCAGTGGACAAGTTATATTCCCCATGGAGAATCTTAATTCGATATTACATGCAGGTAAATATAGAAGTATGCAATGCAAATTGTACCGTCAATATATTTTATTAAAAATTTATATCAAAGAAAACGAAAACAAAAATGAGTGCCAGGATCCATCACTGCAAGCTGTGAAACAGGCAGGAACTTGATGGGATTCCATGCAGGGGGCTGGGCACAGGGTTCTGAAAGAAGCAGAAACATCCGCCCGAATTCAAGTGAGGGGTTTCAGAGGTCACATCTCTACTAGTTTTTATTAAGCCACCTCATACCACTGTCATTTTAAATATTTCTTTCACTTTTAACGTCAGTCACTGTCAGTTATCTCATACGCCTGTCAATAATGAATATCAAAATAAAATAAAAATGACCGCATCTCCACGTGGCGATTGATGTTGACTGGGGCGAAGCTCTGGTGGTGCTGATGATACTGATTTTATTTTTCATAGGTAGTGCTGATGGTGCTGATTATTTTTTATTGCTAATAGGTAGTGCTGAGTCCCGGGTTGCGTTTCGACTTCATTATTACTGCTTTATGGTCGGTGAGATGCAGGGTCAGTGGTTCTTCTAGCGGATCAGCTTGAATCCGCTAGAAGCCGTGGGAACGCATCTCCACCGCTTAAGTTACCGGTCCATGTCAGCAAGATAATGTGTGGTATGGAACGTGGTTATATTCGCATTTGAGCATTTGACCGCAGCGCCCTCTCGTCTATAAACGTTGAACCAATGCATGCAAAGTTTACCGCGGTTAAAAACGCATTTGACCGCAGCGCCCTCTCATGTATAGACGCTGAGCGGCTACATGCAACGTTCCATCCATGACAGAAACCCCAGATCTTGAGTTACTACCACATCTCAGAGCCCCCTACTTGTCCCGCAGTCGTGGCCGAGTGGTTAAGGCGATGGACTAGAAATCCATTGGGGTCTCCCCGCACAGATTCGAATCCTGTCGACTGCGCAAATTTTTTTCTTTTTATGTGAGCACGGACGCCGGCCGGCCGGCCGGCCGGACGGACGGACAAGGCTAGACCCTAAGGAGCTTCGCCCCTAATATAGATTCATTATTCGTCGCCCTTTGATTAACTAATCGATCAATTCGTTCAGTTGCCCTACAAATAAAAAATCTCAAAAAGGCCTAAAGACTTTTTTATATTTACTTTTTCATAATGGCGCTACGCCAATAAAACTAAAACTTTGGATGTTCCAGCGAAATATTTTTCGTTATTTTGTATACACTAAACTTGAGTATTCTAGGAGACAAATTTACAGCCTTCCAAAATAAATAAATGAGGAGGTAAGACACCTGGGCAGCCTTGCTAAAATCAGTGTCTTAACTGAGACTGTGTGAAGGAAAGAACTGCAGAAGGCAGCGCACGAACGGAGTGGCACGTGAAGCCGAGTCTCAAGCGGTAGCGCGCCCCAGGCTTGGCAGGCTTTTTTCACAGTCAGTATCATGTGCTCCGACACATCGCTGCTTCACTGTTAAGTTTTGTCCAAATCAGTGCTGCATTGGAGCTCATAGTATTGATTTAACACTGCGTTGTATGTTTGAACCGGTTTAACTCTCAGAACGCTGGAATGAGAACAAACGTTTTCTAGTGAGGTGGCGGTGGGGTGGTGAATAAAAGAGCAATAAGGGAGAATCTGGGAAGAGAACCACTAACATCTGGAGATGTCGCAAACTTTTCTCAAACCTCGAAATTCGACTTATCCGCCGATAGTTCGAACTTTGGCGGACGGAACATAAACGCCTACATGCAAGCGTTTAATTGTTAGTTTGTTTGCTAGCCTCTTCCGCCGAGTTGTTTCAATTTCCGCTCATACGCATGATAGCCAAACCTACGTTATAATATTGCCGAACTGCGCGTTAGAACTTAAAAAAGACAGTCAGACCTTGTTCAACTCAAAAACCTAGAAAGGCTCGCGACAATTATTTCCCGAAAACAACTCGAAATTTCGGGACCGTAGAAATCATTTATTTTTTCTTCCCAATTGCCAGTTGGCGAACGTCTGCTTCGTGCTTTGTACCCTTGGCTTTAACAGTGAAAGACGTTATTTTCATCTTGTCAGGATGTAAGCAACTGCAGCAGGCAGGAAAACCAAGCACATCGTAGTGAGGTACTTATTCCTACTTCGCCAGCGGTATGTACGTCTGACCTTTCTCCCTGCCCCCCCCTCCCCCCCTCCGTTCCGGGAAGTTTCATCGAACAATCATGAACGCACATATTATTTTTACTTTGGGGAAGTTATTTCATTGCCGTGTGCCATGTGGGTCATGGTCTAACGGTTACTTGAAAAAAATACAAGAAAACCAGGTTCGCGTTCGTGTCATAACAAAGAGTTTCGGCCACTTTCTTGACCTTTAGGAGTTAATCCACACAGTCATCTTGTGTACACTAAGGATATGTCATGCGCGTATAGAGGTCGCTCATAATATGTGCATGAGAAAGGTCCTAGGCAGTGAGCATTTTCATGAAATTCTGACATATATGTCACATCTTACGCAAGTACCTTGTATATCACTCAGAACACCTTGAGAATCAGTGCCATTCTCTGTTGCGTAAAGAGCACACACCTTTGTTTAGCTTATTTTGAGACGTTCAGCCGGCCGGCGACTGCGCGTCAGCGGCCTTTTTGTTGTAATTTAGTTTTTTTAATTTCTTTTCATGCGTATTTTACCACTGAACATGTGTCGTGCTGACGGGCCGCGCGAGGATCTCGTGTTCGTGCCCGATGTATTTTTGTAAGTAACAATTATATCCGTCTCGATCACCGAAAAGTCCCAGATGTAGGGATTTATACACCCCCCCCCCCCAGCACCCCCTCCCCCAAAGAAAGACTGACACCTCCCAATATATACGGCGCTAACACCTCCCAACCCCCCCCCCCTTTTTACGTAAAGAGCGACCCTTGTCTCTCTTTGTCAACACTTCAATTTAATTTCTCCATCGAAGAAAACAATGTTTTTTTTTACTCCCTGGGAGTAATGTCTTCTTACTTTCTAATAAGATGTCCCCCACCTTCGGGCATCTCAGTAGTAAATCATAGCAGCACAAATTCATGAAGCTCGCCTATCACATTTTGAAGTCAGAAATACCACACACGAAATCCAACTAACCTGATTTGTTGACAGCAGCTGCGTCTGTAGTTGCATCTAAACATCTCGCGAGGCACATTTTTGCGAAACCGAAGAATGCCCATTTGTTTTCATCCACTACTGTTACAGGATTTTAGAGGCCTTCGGAGAAGCTGCCTCAGAAGACATGCAAGAAAAGCAATGCGGCAATAAACCTTATACGGTATGTGCTGATGAATGTGCACACCTGAATGGCCATACAGTATTCAGAACGTACTTTCTCCATATTACTGCTCACGATTTAAACTTTGAAATTGAAGCAACATTCATTTCATTCGTAAGCCCTAGGTCGACAAAAGCCGAAGATATAAAAAAAATGTAAACATTAAAGAGCTGAACAAAGTCGGTTTGAACCCGGAAAATATTAAGGCCGCTTCATTTGAAATGGCCCAAGATCAATAAAAATGTTAGAGCGCACGACGGAAGAGCGCCGACATTAGAGCGCCGGCAGTAGAGCGCCACGACGTTAGAGCGCGCGACACGAGAGCGCAGCGACATCAGCTCGCGTGTCATTAGAGCGCCCGTCGCGAGAGCGCACAACCAGTTTTTCGCGAGTGGCTGAACTGGAAAGTTGACGCACAAATCCTACAATAAATCATTCAAATTTACTACCCGCGGCACTATCCTCGTGTAGAAGGTCGGTGTCTATTCATGTTTCAAACTTTTATATTCTAACTTTCATTTATGTTTGTGCTGCGGTTTTTCTCCGCTATTCATACATTTCTAAAATGTTTTGTATTCGTATATTTCTGGATCAAAGTACTCTCGTTCGGCACTAGAAGATTGAACTACTTCGTAAGAACAAACGTGGAGAAGCTACGGGTTGTAGAATGCAAAGAACGGAGAAAGCGATAGACAAGTCTTTTTTCTTTGTAGACTCTTTTCTGAGACATGCAGAACGCGCATTGCCTTAAGGTTGTGTTCTATCAACAACAGAAGGTGACGTCGTCACCGTACCCGAAGCGTCAACGAACTAAGATTTTGGAAAAAAATTCTCAAATGGGTGGTTTCATCTCAAATCGGGCAGGCTAAAAGGGTCTTATTTTTAATTTTGACGAAAAAAATAATTGTTTTGGGGGCAATTCTCAAATGAAGAAGGGCGCAAACCGCGTGTTCCTCAGATTTTGCGTTCTCGAGTTAAAAAGTGTAAAAGCCGCAGTGGCAGAAACTAGTGTTTTTGCCTGCCGTCGCAGGTCGCGTGTTTGACACCCTCTGCTGACGGCAGTTGTTTTTCTACAAACTTTCAACTTTTTCACCTCATTTAATAAGTACTATAAATATACCTTGAGGTATTGAAATGTTTTTAGGAATTTTATTGTTTTCTAAAACAAACGTCAAACTCGTCACTCAGGTCGATTTTTGGTCGAATTTGAGAGGTCATTACTTTGTCTGTACTTAAAGTACATTTCATTTCTTTGGCTCTATACACCAACTCATGTTTACAAACAAATCGGAGCGCCCCTAGCGGACGCCACCGGCGCCGCACATGCGCGGTGGATGGTGGGCAAGAAGCCCGCCGTCGCCCATAAACAAACCATTGAATTGCGTTGTTGTCGGCGTCGGTGCGAGTCCCCGTGCTCTTTTTCGCGTTGGAATTGTTGATTCTACGTCCTCCTAACAATGTCTGACTACTTCAACGGCTTCAGCAAAATTAACGAGGCAAAACTTTGCGTGAATAATGTGACGTGCAGCGATTCATTTCACGTGGACGCCGCAGAATGCGCGCTAAGCCTGACTCCCACGATGAGATTCTGCTCGCTATTTTCAGTTGCTACGTCGCTCGGGCTGCAAAAGCGTGGACCGTAGCTGAGATGGTGGACGCCGATACTGAAAACTGCAAGTAGAATCGGACATTACAAGTCGGTGATGGCCACTGGTAACAATGATCAACATCTTGTATCTACTGTTTACACTTAGCCTATACTTACCCCAACCAACCTTCAAACGTGTTATGAGGCCTGCACTTAGTTCTTATCGCAATTACCGGGTCAACGTTTGGTTCACGGGCCGCTGTCATTTGAACGAGCTGACGACAAAAAGCAGACAAGTTTGATACAGCAGACGACAGTTCGAACGCATGCGCAATGGAGTACGGGCAAGAAGCACCGCGTCCCGCGTCAACAAACCATTGGAACGTCACGTTGTCGGCGTCTGTGTGAGTCTGCATACTCTCTTTCGCGTTGGAATTGTCGATTCTACGTCCTCATAGCAATGTCTGACCACTTTAATCGCCTGAGCGAAATTATATCAAGGCTCGTTACGCCGGTAAACTTTGCGTAAATAATTTGGCGTGCGGTGATTCATTCGCATGAACGCCACGGAATGGACGCCAAAACCATAATGAGATTGTTCTAGCTATTTTCGGTCGCGACGTCGCTCCCGCTGCAAAAGTGTAGAAGGTAGCGGCGATGATCGACGTCGACACTAAAAATCGGAAGCGGGAACAGACCAAGCAAAACAAGTCGGTGATGGCCACTGGTACCAATGATCAACATCTTGTATCTACTGTTTACACCGAGCCTACTTAAGTCTTTTGAGGCCTTCAATTACTTCTTATTGCAATCACCCGGTCAAAGTTTGGTCTATGGTCCGCTTTTGTTTGAACGAGCAGACGACAAAAAGCAGACAAGTTTGAAAGAGCAGACGAAAGTTCAAACGTTCTGACGGCCGTGTGAATTTGAAGACGCACTGAACCCGCGGGTGGTCCGGACAACTTGACGGTTTTCTCTCGTTCATGTTGGAACAAAGCAAATACATCTGGCGACCACAAAGTTGTTGCCCGCACAAGCAATCGTAGTTCGACAGCGTCTGGTTTGCCCTTTTCACGGCTACTATCCACGTTCTCGGACGAACGGAGGGGCAGAAACACATGAAAACTGATCTTCAAACCTTTCCAGACTCTCTTGGTACAGCCCCCGTCGCAGCATTTTGACGAGAAGGCAGGTTTTTTGTCTGGTTTCTTCCAAAGGAACACAGGAATGCATGTCTCGCACGGTGACTTCTGCCCACCACCCCAGACCGGAAGTGCGCCCGACGCGCCACCACCGCGGCGTGACGTAGGAGAGTTGAGTTCGTGTATAGAAAGCAAAAAGCAAGCCCATTATAGATACAGTATTATCATTATGATCTGCTGAATAGCCGCTCTGCTACCTTCACGTGAATGTTGTAAGAAGTAACAAAAGTTAAATGTTTGAAATCGATTTTCTCAAAAACCCCATTTTTAACAATTTTATGCTTTATATTTTTAGATATATTAGTTGACTACAAAAGAAACAATCTATAAATGTAATATTTTGGTTGTATGTCCTCTATTTGAGCCGCAATCGCGTGAAATGTGTGCTCATTTGACTAAAATACAGCAACCTTACCGGCATTGTGCGCCTCTACGATTTCGAAAATATGTTCTTATTTTTGTTTACGTTTTAAAAAAGAAACGTAAACTAGGCGAACTTGTGATATTGATTGTAATTTAAAGCTTGAAATAGGAGAAAAACCACATAAGCACACTACAAAACAATGAGTAACAAGTAGATATAAATTGAAAGGCAGCGCAACATGTAAAACATTGTTTCTATATAGAACAGTTCAAAGCAAACGAGGGTGACTACTCACTATACAGCTTATTATGATTGAATGATAAATTCTCACACCATTCAAATCTGTACATAAATCTACTGGAATTTCTTTAACAAGTTTCAAAAGTGGACAAAAAAAAAAACATTCCGCACTTCATCAGACGCGCCCAGCGAAGAGCCATATGGATCGAGAAAACACACGTGAAGTGAATGTGCCGTCATCTTGCACTTCCATTTCGGTGAAAATTGTAGCATCGTGATCCAGCGCGCGGTGCAAGGACATCACTGGAAGAGCAAGTTGGTTTCCATCGTTACCTGCGTGGCTACATAGTGAGCGGCGACATCGTCGATGACTGGCCCCATGCGCTCTTTGCGCTAAACGTCGTCGAAGGACGGCTGGAGGAACTATTGCCTATTTTCACGCAACTCTTTTATATTTCAGACGGTGCTCCAAGGCCCTTTAAAAACAGGCACCAGGTGTACGAATTCAAAAAAAAAAGAATGTCGTCACCAAGTGGATATATGGAGTGAGCTGCGTGCTCAAGCACCAGGCATCCATGTATGACTTGATAACTACAAAATTGTACTCCGCAACAAACGCGCAAAGCTACGTTGAGGCAGTCAGACCGAAAGTCAAAGAAATTGTTCTACCCTCAATCGCCAAAGAGAAGCTCACGCGTTTCCGGGAGCTCAAGAAGAAAAAAAAAGTGAGAGAAGGTAAACCCACCAAGAGGCATCTGGTCCTCACGCGTGTGAAGGAAGACACTCCCGAAGGAAAAATCCATCAATGTAACCCTGTTTGGCAGTCAATGGTTTCTAGTGGACCGCTGACTGTGCTTGACTGTACGTCAAGCATGTCTGATTGGCCAACTAGTTACTCTGACCGACAGTCAAACTCCAGTCAGACTCCACTTGTCGGCTTTCTGATGGTTTCCTGGTGGCAGTCTTCCGCCGCGAAATGCCGTCAAGATTTCTTGGTGGCGATTCTGATTGTACATCGATTGTCTCTGACAGTACGTCAAAAAGCTTTGACGGGCAGACAGTCGTACGGTCAAAGGACGTAAAGTTCGTTCGAATACCACTATTTCGTCAAATCTATGAATACGAAAAGTAATCTACCCGAAGGAAAAATCCATCAATGTAACGCTGTCTGGCAGTCGATGTTTTCTAGTGGACACCTGTCTGTGCCTGATTGTACGTCAAGCACGTCTGATTGGCCAACAAGTTACTCTGACCGACAGTCAAACTCCAGTCAGACTCCGCTTGTCGGCTTTCTGATGGTTTCCTGGTGGCAGTCGGCCGCCCTGAAATGCCGTCAAGATTTCTTGGTGGCGATTCTGACTGTACATCGATTGTCTCTGACTGTACGTCAAAAAGCTTTGACGTGCAGACAGACGTACGGTCAAAGGACGTAAAGTTCGTTCGGATACCACTATTTCGTCAAATCTATGAATACGAAAAATAATCTATGCACGAGAAAACGATTTCGGAACGTGAGCCCATAAAACCGCTGATGTTAGAGATATGACAAGCAGGGCACCCGACAACCCTGATCAGAAGCCCGCCGAGACGCAGAACCCGCCGAACATGCCGAGCACGCCAAACGCGCCACTTTCTACTTTCGCCACTTTCGCTTCGCCCATAGAAGCTTCGCCGAGCTTCCATGAACGATCGCTCTCAACTCGTTTTGTTTGCGCGCTTGTGCCACCCTGTCGATCCAGCCCGGGCTCTACAATGTCTTATGTTTTAGTAGAATTTCTCCTCGACAAGACCCAGTCTGTCTTGTGAAAGCGACTTCAGCGCATCGACTCCACTCGTTCTTCGAACGAGGCCGACGCGGCAACGTTTACATGAATCCGGACTAGAAGGTGGCGCCACGCCATGTCAAAGCTCGAAGTTATGCCGTTATGCAGTTCCGGTGGTTCCGGCACCAGCCGCACCACGTTTTCCGGTTCGTCGCACGTGGAGGCATTTCGACGCGTTGAGTGAACTTAAAGATCGTGCCCGCTGTCTTCGGTGCTGTGGAAGAAGTTACGAGACGGAAGAAACATCATAACCCAAGCGTTTAGTGCTCCAGGCCGGGCCGCCGGGTCACTCTGGACCAGAGGCGACGTGTGTGCGCACGCTTTGAGGACGCCTCCACGCTTCGCCGCGCCAGACCGCCGACCGCGACCGGACCCCGAGTCCGAAAGGCTGCCGACCCATTGCAGTTTGGCTCGGCATCTGGATGCGCTGGTGCCCTTGGTGACAATACTTGGACAACTCGGATACCGCTTGCCCGCCGGAACTTCCCGATGCACTCAACACTGGATACTGTGCTTGTGCGTGCTGTGTGTGTGTGTTCCGTGCACCGTGTTTGGTGACGACACGCGTCTTGCATTGTCTGTTGCAGTGGGCGGCAGCGCTTCGAGAGTTTAGGTTCTTTGCCCCCGTCGGTCTGCCGGCCGGCGATCGCCCGGCGGCGACGTTCGCGCTGCGGGCGCACGGATACTGACGCGCCTATCGTTGCCCTGGATGGATACCCACTGACCTCGGCTTTGAATCTTTATATAATGCGAAGCTGCCGACCCATTGCAGTTTGGCTCGGCATCTGGACGCGCTGGTGTGCTTGGTGACAATACTTGGAAAACTCGGATACCGTTTGCCCGCCAGAACTTCCCGATGCACTCAACACTGGATACTGTGCTTGTGCGTGCTGTGTGTGTGTTCCGTGCACCGTGTTTGGTGACGACGCCTGGACGACCGTGTGCGCCGCCGGAATTACCGCTGCGCTCACCACTCGACTCTACAAAAGTATTTCGTGCTATGCCCTTAGCCGTTACAACCGAGAGATCGTCGCAATTTCAGACCCAGTCCGCCTGGGTCTGAAATCGCGACGATCTCTCGGTTGTAACGGCTGAGGCATAGCACCAAATTCTTTTGTAGAGTCCAGTGGCGAGCGCAGCGGGAATTCCGGCGGTGCACCGCCTGAGTCTAAAATTGGGGCTGGAAATGCGCGGTTTCAGGGTGGATTCGAACTGGTGCCCCAATTTTGGGTCTAGGCGGAACCGGCATTTTTCATTCCGGCCTGTATCTGACATTTTCGTACGGGTCCCTTTTACCTGAAAAACGCAAATTTGGAAGGTACATTCCATCAAAGACCACCACATACACTCTAAGAAAACAGTTGGCCTCAAGGGACTAACGGCAGCATTTGGTCCTCTGAACTCGCAGTTGCTCCCCGAAAGGACCATCTGGTTCAAGCTAGGTACCGTGCGCAAAAGCTTGGGACTAACTGCGCTCGACTGGGACTAACCGATAGGCGTGCGCGAGCAAAAGCAGCCATTAGTCCCCCTCAGACAGGGTGCATCTGTATGATTTAGTCCCCGAAGGCAAACGGAATGTTTGCCAGGAGGACGGATGATATTTCGCTTGTCTTGGGGATCGGCGAGACTCAGCCCAGCACGGCTGAAAGTGTTGACAAAACTCGGACGAAACTGGCGAATTTGTTTAATGTGCCACGAACGTTAAGACATTACATGGTAGAGCTTCGCGCGTTGTGCGAATGCGAGTTAACGAACGTGTTGACTCTACTTCACCCAACTATCTCGTCAAAAATGATCTGTTGACATTTCACAAGTCCCATTCGCGTAATTTGCCTTCGCGCAAAAAATGAGCATTTATCCAAACGCAACACCTCCAAATACTAACACTTCTTTTTCTCTTAAATGAAACTTAAGAGTTTGTAGAAGACGCGCTTTCAACAAAGGAGTCTCGCAGTCAGAATAAATGGTCACTTCAATCGCTAAAACTGAGTTCTGAGAACAAGTCAAGCCTCGTCTCTGCGTCTCCCCGTAACCAACCTTTCTTGGTAGTCCAATGTCGAACTCAAAATCCGCAACGACACACTTGATGCACGGCACGTTATACTTAAAAAGCACATTCAGAGGCAGTATCTAGACGCCTTCACACGATCGTCGTCGCTGTTTCAGATAACATTCCGGGTCAACAACGAAGAACGAACCGCGCCCGGAAAGTCACCCCCATGGCAACACCTGCTAATACAAAACAAATGCGGACTAAAAAAAAAAAAAAAAGTAGGCCCCCGAGGAAACTAGAAAAAAGAGAGAGAAAAAAAGAAAAAAGAAAACGTGTTTGCCGGTACGTCACTTGACCGGCGTGTTGGAAATGGCGACCTTCGGCCTTCTCCCGTCCTTGAGGCATTGGTGTGTCCGTGTGTAGTGGGAGGGGAAAAGAGATTTTCGTGTACGCGCCCTTCCCTCTCCCACCCACCCCCTACCCCGCATTCTTTCTGGCGCTCCTAGCTCACGCGGGGGTTGGGCAGATGGGGCAGAGAGGGTCCGTCGGGAAAATGGGAAGGGGTCTTTGTTTGAAAAGAACCTGTTTTTAGTACAGCCTTCGTCAGAACTTAGAAGCTGGTCGCCCTGTGTCGTCTCCGATCATTGCGGGATCCGGTTTGGATTCGCGGTGCTGCAACACTGCGCTTGATCTGTTCTGAGGTCACAAGACAAGGGAACTCGATTAAGGTATGTCGGAGTACTTCTGTTTAAGGTATATTTATTAACTGCGGCTTCAGAAAGTGTTTTATTTTGAGCGCGTTATCTAGCTTCCAAAGCGCGCGCCATTCTCTATTCTTTTTGGCACCATGCTTGCTTATTTTGTTATGCAGCACAGAGACCTGGGCCGGCTTGCTAGAACAGCGTCTCAGCTGAGACTGGGTGAAAGAAAGCACTGCAAAGGCTGGGGCGCGCGAGCGTCTTGAGACGCAGCTTGAGTCCCGCTCAGCTCGTGCGCTGGCTTTGGCAGTGCTTTCTTTCACCCAGTCTCAGCTGAGACGCTGGTTCTACACTCCGTTTCACCTTATGTTGTACCGCAGCGAAGGCTAGAAGCGCGAGCTCATAGCGTTGGCAGCTGCCCTTGGTGCACGAGAGCTTGTGCCGCCGAGATGTGCCCTAGAGCAAGGAGCTCGCGCTTGTAGCCTTTTTTGCGGTACGACACAAGGTGAAACAGAGTATAGCAAGCCGGCCCTGATATTCAATCGTATCGAGCAAAACGCCAGTTCTACCGATGGCTTATTTTTTGTGTTTTTCAGACCCTGGCACAATCGCTTTACCATAAAGGCCTGTTCACACATGCAGCAGAGAGCTACAAGCATAGCGCTGACCTAGCGCTAAGCGCGTGCTGACAGGAGCTTTCGCCAGCTTTGTATCGCACCGTCTAAACTGTTGCTCATGGCAGACGAAAAGCAGCTAACGACACGTGAACAGCGCTACTTCAGCGCTTCGCTGCGTGTGAGAACCGGCCTTAATGGAGACATTTATCCGATTGTACAGACTTTCGCGTTGATGGCGGAAGCTCGTTCCGTCACTTTGAAGCATAGTTTGAGCTCGCACACGCTGGGTCTGTAATTCGCAGCGAACGATCTACTAAAAATATAATATTGCGCTGGTCTGCTGTCAACAGATCGCATGTTAGATGTGAACCATTGCAGCAGCTTTGTAGCCCATTTGTTATCTTATTATGTGTGTGTTATATCTCATACTGTTGTTGAGCGATCGGGTATTTCACGCTGCCCCTGTTGGTAATAATCCAAATTCCTCGCAAACAGGCAAGAAGCTGCCGGTGCCCCAATAAACGGTGCTTGGACCACGACCGGTTTGGACAGACGTCCCAGTGTTCAAGCCATCCTCGACGCAAGTGACTCTGGGATTTGGCCTTGTCGTGGATTCTACCGCTCAGGAACATCGACTTCAGTCATCCTTGAATGCGATGT
This sequence comes from Ixodes ricinus, assembly GCA_037355805.1. Taxonomy (NCBI): domain Eukaryota; kingdom Metazoa; phylum Arthropoda; class Arachnida; order Ixodida; family Ixodidae; genus Ixodes; species Ixodes ricinus. The sequence continues at coordinate 93,309 of JAZHYW010012776.1, read as the reverse complement.
GTATCTACGAGGCAATAAAGCTACGTTTAACCTGAACTACACAATTTCGTTTCGGAGATTTGTGGCTCGGGACCAAATTTAAAGGATAAACCTTTAGTCCCAGGGGTCTAAATCTAAGGGCGCAACGTTTAGACCCAGGGGTCCAAGTGCAAGGGCCTAACAGTTGGTCCTCGGGGTTCATTTGAAACGGTGTAACAGTTAGTCCCAGGGGTCCAAGTGCAAGGGCCTAATAGGTCGTCCTCGGGGTTCAATTGAAACGGTGTAACAGTTGGTCCCAGGGGACCAAGTGCAAGGGCCTAACAGTTGGTCTTGAGGTGCAATTGAAACGGTGTAACAGTTAGTCCCAACGGTGCTAGTGCGAGAGACTAACGGAGGGGTGCAACTGTTACTCCCCTTCCCGTTAGTCCCCGAGGGGACTAATGGTTGTGGCAACGCCCTTGCTCCCCTCGGGGACTAAGTCGCGCTCCCCTTTTTCTTAGAGTGTACGTAATTTGGGACGTTCCATCAGTGGCAGTGAGACGTCATCTGATGGACCATCAGGGCACGTTCCACCAGGGCTGCTGACTGGCAGTCAGACGTCATCTGATGGACCATCAGGGCACGTTCCACCAGGGCTGCTGACTGCCAGTCAGTGTGCCAAATTACGTATCTTGATGGAATTTTCAATAGGGCTGGAGGAAGTCGCCTTGAACGTTGCTTTAGAAAAGATATGCGAAAGCACTGGGTAGCTGCATACACGTGTCAAGGCATGCACGTACTGCTTTGTGTCCCGAAATTCAGAAATTCATCAGTGAGTGCGTGCCGGCATGTTCAAAACTGCAACTGTGAACTCCGTGGCTCCTACACAGTGTGAAAACTGATTCACAGTTACGTCTTACTAGTAAAAATACTGTACTGACTTCGGAAGATGTGCCATCGATGTTTTTGTGTTTTTTACTGGTTCTGCGCGCGCGTGTCTACATTACTGAGGTGCACGTGCAGCTAACCGTCGGCGATTAGCAAGATGTGAGGATAACATAACCCGCCGCGTATTTCCCGTAGATTTATGTACCAGATTTGAATAATGTAAGAATGCATCATTCGATCGTAATAGGCTGGCTAATGTGTATCCATCCTCGTTTACTTTGAACCGTTCTATATAAAAACAATTTTTGTCATGTTGCGTTGCCTTTTGATTTGTATATACTTGTTACTCATTGTTTTGTAGTGTGCTTATGCGGTTTCTTTCTTATTTCAAGTTTTAAATTACGATGAATATTACAAGTTCGCCTACTTCACGTTCCTTTTTGAAAACGTAAACAAAATAAAAACATATTTTCGAAATCGTGGAGGCGCACAATGCCGGTTTGAGGTTTGTTTGTGAAAGTTTGTTATCGATTTTCTCAAAAAACCCCTGTTTGTACATTTTTTTTATAATTCTTTTAGATATAAAGTCGATTACAAGAAAATATAAATAATCTAGAAATGTAATATTTTGGTTATATGTCCTCTATTTGAGCCGCAATCGGGTGAGATGTGTACTGATTTTAGTCAAATGAGCACACACTGGTACTTCTATCCAGACCTGTTATGAAGATCCTTGACACTTGAAATAGTGCGTAGGAGCGTTTTGGCGCATAAAATGTTCAGAACAATGCCCGAAACACTCGGTTTTTTACGGAGCTCGAGCAAACGTCAACGCTCCCCATCACCGCTGCTTTTGCTCTCTCCGTTGACGTCAGCCCACACAATGAACTTTTCCACAGATGATATTCAACCAGTCACATAAAACAAAGAGGAAAATAAACAACAGGCATAGAAGCCTAAAAACTAAAGCATAGACCACGAGAGAAAATTAAAAAAAAATGGCCTGCAGGTTTGCCGCTGGCTAGACGCGTTTTTGAGACCCGATGCGCTTATGAAAAAAGCAATTTTTATTTTCGATGCCTGATTTAGATGCCCTTTCGTAGCTCCCGCCTCCCAACACACACACACACTCAGACACTGGCAATTTTCTCCCTCCCGCTTAAGCAAACGTTCATAACCACTGCAGCGCTAACGAGGTATACAAGATACCGTTGCGATGTAAACTGGTGTTGTAATAGATTCTAGAAGACAAACAAACGAGAAATCGTAACATCGTTTTTTGTCAATCGACGGTCTCGGGCAGGCGAACCGTAAGCATTTAGAGTACACACAAAATAAAGGAGTCGGCGTGCCAAGCTTACGAAAACTAACTGTCCGAACAATACCGTCAGAACTGTTTTGAGAAAGACTGCGTCGTGCGGCTCAAGGCAGGGCAAACGATTAGCGACGCTTTGTCCGAGCTGAACGAGCAGATCCAGGAAGCAACAGCGGACGACTGCAGTCAGATAAACATATGTTACTCTACGTGCAAAGTTCGCGCATTTCACAGCCAGCCTGAAGATAGTGGCGTCTCGTTATTGCCACCCACAATGTACCTAAAACCCTAGCTTCAATATAAAAGTGTTGCTCACCGGAAGGAATTCAAATGAGCAGCTTGACTATTGCGGCTGTTCGGACGGGACTGTTTCCCGCATTTCGGAAATTGGCGCGAAGCCTCAGCACCGTCAGCGTCTCGATCCGCCAAATGCGGCTTGCAGGTTGTGCCTTGTCTCACTAATTACATTTTCGTTCTCTCTACAATGTTCCTTTAATGATGACGTCTCAGAATTGATACTTTGACAGGCAATACTGAATGTCTGTGCTTTTTTTATTGTTTCATTTGTCTGCCCTCATTCCCGAGTATCGGTGCGCCTCCATCTCTCCCCTGTACCGAACATACATAAGTCCAGTTAAGAGGGACCAGAACCCCTTTTAAGATAGATGGACACGAATGAAATTTTCTGGCGATCTTTCCGACTCAGAGGGATCAACAAAACGGTTTTCTCCGTCTCTTTTAATGTGTTGGTGTCCCTGTAGATGTTGCTAATTTATTCTTCCATTTCCTACTTAAAAACAAACTGTCCCCTTGACATCATCGCTGTCCCGCCTAAGGTCAGAGGGAAAGCGTGGTTTAGGATGGAAAGCTTTTAGAGTGAACAGTGGGTACGGTTGCCGCTTTCGCTGCCTTGGCAGCTAAAACAAGCAGATTTATACCTTGCTCATTATAGGTAATCGTATTGCTCGTAATCAATTACGTTTTGGAGTAATTTTGTAATTGTTTGAATAATTTGTTAGGAAGTAATCGCAAGATTTATTCGATTACTTTTGAAGTGCTAAAATTACTTGTAATCGCTACAAGTTTTCCCTTCCCTTATTAATGGCACGTTTTGTTCGTAGAAGAGTCCTTCCTAGAAATCTTCGAACCAGGTTTCCGGCGGGAGGATGGTTTACCATCAATAGTGGATTAAGAGGATTAAGTAGCTTATAATATGGTGATTCTAAACTAAGAATGAACAAAGTACAATGACCGTTTTCAAACCGGCAAAAGTTATCCGGAAAGTAATGGTTACTTTTTTCAAGTAGGGGCCAATTACTTGTCTTTTGAGTAATCAAGTCACCTAATTGAATATTTTTAGCTAACTGTGATTATAAATTTTATTCGGTTCCCTTGTTAGAGTGTCGTGTACAAGACTGCTTACAAGTGAACGGAGTGCACCTACATTCGTTCTCTTAAATACAACATTTTATTTTTGCGAGGACTGCAGTATGTGAGCGGATGAGATATGGAAAGTAGTGTTTCAGAAAGTTTTTGAAAATATCAAGATTATTTCTATTGTTTTCCCGATAAGTGTACGGGAAAAGCGACGTGAAAGTGATTTGTGACGTAACGAGTAAAGTAAGTCATCGCAGTTCAGGGAAAGTAATTTGTAACTGTAATTTATTTTATTAGAGGCTCGGTAATTTGTAATTGTAATCCGTTACATTTTTCAGGTAACGGGTACAAGTTTGGGCACGGGCCCTTTAGTCTTACGAGCACGACTCAGGATGGTCTTTTGGAACAAAAACATGTTTAGTAAAACCTCTGAAAACAAACTTCATCATTATATTCTAGAGTTTTTATTTTGTGCACTTTCAGATAACAACATTTGAATCAAAAACCATTTTCGTTTGATAAAAGTCCAGGATGATAAGATAAAAGGCGACTGAAGAAGATGACCCATCCCCCTCAGGGTTGGCCCTCCCATTTCGCTTAGTAAAGGTCAAAAACTATTATGTAAATAGACTAAAACATAACTTGAGACTCTTGGGCATCATCAGCAAGTATCCGGTAATGTAGATGAATGAAGGTTCCCCGAAAACCCCTTTAACAGAAAATAGCGGCGCTTGTGTGAGATTGTTGTTGTGAAGGTGCAGACGGCAGCACTATCACCTGCATGCTATCTTCGTCTCATTTATACATCTGACTACATATAGTCACTGACAAGGTAAGAACGGCAGGGAGGAGCTTCAGTTGTCCTAATTCCAGCGGGAGCTTCCTACCTTGAGATGCACGCGTCATTTCGACGTCACGTGCACTTTGAGCACGTGCACGCATCCAAAACACGGCGGAGGGCATGGAGAACATCCTCGGTGTCGGGTTTTCGAAGGACACGCCCAGCTGTTCTCATTCTGTCAGTTACTACAGTAGGCGTCGTCTTTTTTTGTTAGCATCGTTTGCTAACGTATGCAATAATGCGCGTCTCTGCCTCAGGGGATGATGAGCAAAAGAAAAAAATAAACACATTCGTAATTCAACAAAATATATTTTTCTTAAAATCCCTGCGTGCTTTTTTTTAATTTTAAACTTGTACAACCGTTTTGCATTTAAACCGAACACCTTTTACTGTTTGTTTTTGTCCTGTCCAATTGAGTTTTTTGCAATTTGGTTTAAGCTTATTAATAAAAATTAAAAGATATACATTAAAAATAATATATTTTTTAAAACTTTGTTTTCTTTTTAAGTTTTAAACTGCCTATATATCCCTGAAGTGTACATTTTTAGACCGAACATTACATTTTTAGACCGAACATTAATAAATAAATAAATAAGTAAATAAATACCAAATTCAAAAGTTATTTTTTCGCCTTTAAATATTAACACTTTTTACTAGCTTTGTTCGTTTGTTGTGTGTATTCTTGACTATCAATAGCCGTTAACCAAAAATGTATAAAGACGTTTGGTCTTAAAGATTAAACGCCTTTATAATCTTTTATTTTTTTAAACAGAATTCGCAATGTGATCACTATTGTCTATTTATTAAAAAAAACAATAACATTTTATCAGTCTATATATTTAGTACAATTTGTTTCCCTTACTACTAACACATGTGTCTAAAGTCGTCATATTGTAGCGTGTTTTTGAGAATTAAGGTTGCACCTCGTCTTTTAAGGACATTTTAAGGCATCTGCACTCTTATTTATTTATTTATTTATTTATTTGCATGAATACCTGCAGCGCCGTTAGGCATTATGCAGGGGGTACATGAAAACATTATGCAATAACAATAGATATTCATACAATAGATAAACGGAACAACAATAAAACATACATTATTAATCGCGGATACAGATTTGCAGTTTATCATAAAAAAGATCATTATCAGTAATAGATACAATTTCTTCCCTAAGTGTATTCAACTCTCGAATGGTTTGAACAAAAAATAAAAATGAAAAACAGTCAGTATTGTAACGAAATTCCTCGGCTTTTTTAGAATGCCGAGAATTCCGTCTTGCCGATGCATAGTGTGGTTCAAAAATGTAAAGACTTCTTCTAATACCAGTCCGTCCGTAATATATGCTGTGAAAGAATTTCAATCTCAAGCGCTTTCTTCGCTCTTTGAGTGAATCCCAACCTAAACTGTTTTTCATTTTTGTACAACTTGTATAAGGGCTGTAATCACCTGTAACGAACCGTAATGCCTGGTTTTGAACGCGTTCCAACTTTTGTTCAAGGTAACTTTGTGGTGGGTCCCAGATGACAACAAGCATATTCTAAAATTGGTCAAATGAAAGAAAAATATAATGTCTGTTTTACACTGCGAGACGTATTTTTAAAATTTCTGCGAATAAAATACAACATTTTACTAGCCTTAGCAACAGTGTTATCCACGTGATCATTCCACTTCAAACTGGACGACAAATGAACTCCCAGGTACTTATAATTTTCTACACGGTCAAGTATCACATTTTTCAGTTTGTATTCGATCGGGGAAGATGTACTGCAAGAAAAACACATTTGTTTACACTTGGAGATATTTAAGCTCATTTCCCAACGGTCACACCAGTCTTCAAGCACATTTAAATCGTTTTGAAGCACACTAGCATCTACACAATTTTCAATAATTCTATATACTATGCAGTCGTCTGCGAATAACTTAATATGAGACTGTATGTTCTCACAAATACTGTTAATGAATATAAGAAATAGCAAGGGCCCTAACACACTTCCCTGTGGTACTCCGGAGGTCACAATCACTGGTGAAGATATTTTACCATTAAGTACCACAGTTTGCTCGCGATCGGAAAGATAGTCAGCAAACCAGTTGACAATTTTATCATTGATGCCCAGAGATACAAGTTTGTTTAACAATAGATGATGTGGCACGGTGTCAAAAGCTTTGCGGAAGTCCAAGAATACGCAATCAACACTCTGTCTCTTGTCTATGGCACTTGAAACGAAATGGGTAAATTCTGCAAGCTGTGTAACACATGAATAACCTCGACGAAAGCCGTGCTGGCAGGGGGAAAAGAAATGACTAGAGTCTAGGTAACTATATATTGAACTATATAAAATGTGTTCAAATATCTTGGAAGCAATGCATGTAAGTGAAATCGGGCGGTAATTTTCAACTAGATTTTTTGACCCAGACTTAAAAATTGGAGTAACATTTGCTATTTTGCAGTCAGTCGGAACTAAACCAGTGTTTAATGATTTTGTAAAAATTACTTGAAGGTACTCCGCTATTTCTTCTCTACAATCGTGAAAAATTACGGGTGAAATTTCGTCTGGTCCGTACGCTTTTGACGTGTCAATGTCTCGTAATAAGGCCTTAATCCCATCTACTACGATATTCACTTTGGCCATAACCGATCTGACCTGATCAGTCCTGTGGTCCGTCAGACAAGGGATGGACATAGTTAGGTGCAGGAAGCGAAAAAACGGACTTAAAATATGAATTGAAATATTCTGCTTTTGCCAAGTCGCTATCTACTAACTTGCCATTTTGCAACAAACCAGGAACAGAGGTATCTTCTTTTTTATTTACTTTCACGAACTTCCAGAACTCTTTGGGATCATTCTTGAGTTTATCCTGAAAAGAGTCGTAAAAGGTCCTTTTGTTTTCTTGTATATTTCTTTTAAGGTCTCTGGATATTTCTTCGAGCTTTTGCCTAGCACTATCAGACTGATTTGTACGATACTTCTTAAAAGCTCGACGTTTACGCTTTATTTGTTTTCGAATTGGAAAAGTAATCCATGGTTTATGTCTCTTATTTCCCTTATGAATTCTGAATGGTATGTAAGAGTTCACGAGTAGCTTAATCTTTTGTTTGAAAACATCCCACAAATGTTCAACATCACTCTCCACGCTCAAGTTTAAAAAGTGAGGAAAATAAACTGAAAGTTCATGAGAAATGTTTTCGTAGTCACCTCTCTCGTACAGTATAATTTTTCGTGGCGGCATTGCCGTCTTATGAGTCTGATTCAGTGATAAATCACAGACAACGGCACTGTGGTCGCTAACACCAGGAATTACAGTGACATTAGACATAAGGCTTGGGTTATTGGTCAATAACAAATCTAAAATTGAATTGTTTCTTGTTGGTGAGAGAACAAATTGTTTAAGAGAAAACGAGATAATAAGGTCGTTGAAACCCTTATACAAGCTAGAGTTATCGGTGCAAAAGGATGTACTCGTCCAATCGACGTTAGGAAGATTAAAGTCGCCTCCCACAAGAACAGAGCTATCAGGAATCGAAGATAGTACATGACTAAGCTCATCTATGTCGTTTATGGTTGGGGGACGATAGTAGGTGCCCAAGACTAGAGTGCCTCCTTTTGATAGTTGAACTCGGCACCAAATAGACTCTGTGTTATTGTGTGGTAGAAGGAGCTGACTGCTTGCCCATCCTGCGTCGATTAATAAAAACACCCCTCCGCCATGTGCGTGTCGATCTTTACGGTAGACAGAGAAGCCACCAGGAAATACTTCACTGTCCAGCACGGATTCATCGAGCCATGACTCAGTGCCCATGATAATACTTGGCTTTATTGATTCTACAAGGCAAAAGAAATCATCTACTTTATTTTTAAGGCTACGGCAGTTTAGCAACAATACAGTGGAAAGAACGTCCGACGATGTTGATGGGCTTTGAACATTTGTGGTCAAAGGGCTGCGTCATTGTTGTGGCCTTGTGCTTCTCGTTCTGCGCACAGGGACTGCCTCCTTTCGCTCAGTGTCCCAGATAAACACGTCGCCGTTCACAACTAGCTTATCATATGAAAGATGCACTTTGTTGCTCTTATCTTGCCTTATTTGTTTAGAGTGGTTCCAGAGATTACGTCTTTTTTCGCGAAGTGAATTACTGAAATCTTCGGATACACTAAAGTCGGTGTTCTTAAATTTAAATCCAGAGTGTAAAATATCTTCCTTTTCGGTCCAAGACATAAAGTTTACTATAACTGGTCTCTTGAAACCATCTTTAAAGTAACCGATCCTGTGCGCCCTCTGAATCGTAGTAGGATTGATTTCCATGATTTCATTACAAATTTGTACCACATGGTTCTTTGATTCCTCCCAGGATTCATTGCGCTTTCCGTCGGGTATGCCGTAAAACACAAGATTGCACCGGCGGCTGCGGTTTTCGAGGTCATCGATATGCTCCTCTATCCTTTTGTTCTGGTCCTCAAAATCCGCAACACGCTTTTCCAAGTGGTCATTACTTTTAACTAAGTTGTCAAGCTTTTTATCAAATTCTTCTTGTTTACTCTCTATGTTAGAAAGTTTAATCGTAACATTGGCCATACTGACTGTTAGCCCTTCGAGCATAGTTTCTATTTTTGTCATCTGTTCAGCTTTCGTCGTGGGGCCTGGGTTCAGCTCGACGTCACCCGACAGTAGTAGCAACAAAACGAGGAACATTATTCTCCAGCGAGAAAAAAACCGCCTACGGTGCAACACAACGTGGCGGTGCTTACAACATGCGCATGCCATCAAAAACAGGTCTTTGGGTGGAGCCGGCAGGCAAAGGCAGGTTCTAGGAAGGTAGCCAATGTAAATTGTACCAACCTGCAGGCGAAAAAGGCACGGTGAGCGCATGTTTGGGTGTCTGCCGGCTCCAAGACCCAAGGGAGCGGTGGTGTCCGTTGACTTATATAGCCACTGGGGAAGTTCATTCGTTGTAGGGGTGTCAGCCACGGGCACACGGAAGAACGCCCCCTGCTGTCCAGTCGTCGATAGCATTGGCGCAGTCATCCCAAAGGGACCGATGACCAAGCTGTTGTTTGTTGTTGATGATGGCGCACTCCCTCCGAAGCTGGCGTGGCTGACGATGCATAGTACCGGCAGGACAACCGTCTGCAGGCGAAAAAGGCACGGTGAGCGCATGTTTGGGTGTCTGCCGGCTCCAAAACCCTCAAAAAAAAAAAAACATTCGGAAATCCGTAACAAAACACAATGGATATTGTAGAAGGGTATATTGACATGCTCAAAAGGTATTTATTTTTCAGTCTCGTTTCAAACCTTTTTATTGTTTTTTTAACTGGGGCATGTTTTTGCAATATCCAAGGTGCATTCAAAAAATTCTAAAAATTGTATTGTTTAAATATTTACAAAAAGGTAATTTTAGAATACCGATAGCCCATACAATCATTTTAGATCGAATTTGTGAGGGTTGAATTTGGGTTAGGTCAGGTTAGAATAGGCGACGTTACGTTAGTTTGACCTAATCTAATGTCGTGATCTTTAGAGTCATTCAACGCCAAATGGAATGACCCCAAAAATCACGACAAAATGGTGTTGCGTTATTTTCACAATCCACGTCTTGATCAACACCGAGGAAACACGAGATAAAATTTGATGTGCTGTAACTGTTTGATACATTAATAGAAAAAAGTCAACTTTCAATACTTGCTAGGTTTTATTTTCGTTGCTACTGTTACCGTCGGTATGCTTCTCTTTTTTCTGTCAGTAGGGAATAACCTCTTTGACTTGTTTTGCCTAGCTATTTTGAATATGCAAACCTCTTTCTGTATAGGGTCCTGAGTGCATAGAGGAAAAACTGCATGCATACAGGTATTGTGTGTAAACAGGAAATGCATGCATACATGTCCTCTATGGATACAGGTCCCGTATGTACACGGGGAACCAATTTAGATACCGGCCCCGTATGGCCATAACATCATATGAATCACACGGGTAAGCCTGTATGAATATTTATACAAGTTTGTTTTTCGGTAGAATACATTGGCTACAAAATAGTCAAGTTCTTGGACGGCCCCGATAATATCGGTCCCATAAGATAAGACATATGTTGTGCATTTCCTATAAGAATCGGGAGAACATTCCACCTCGTCCATTATAGCTGTAGCTGCTTCTGAGCCATAAAGCTTTTATTGAACAATACAGTTTAGGAGTTTGGTTACGAAATGGCAATTTTTTTTTCTAAGATGCTACATATTGCAACAAGTCTTGCTATGCTAAATAAAAAACTGTTTTGGTGCATCTTATCACAGTCTAAGTGACTGCATGTAATATCGAGCAGCCATGGCCCGACTTCAGATGCTGACGTGAAAAAACACTTTTTCAAAATCTAAATTATGGTACAATATGAGCCAGTGAACGAAAAACGTGCTACCTTATACAACGGTCAGTATTCACAAAGGTCACCAAACGTTCAAAATGTCAGACGCGCATAAGGTACATTTCGCTCTTTTACCAGCACGTCATAAACAAAGATCATATCCCACTTGGCTCCTAACCTTACCTCGTCACCTTCAAGCTTTTCGTGATATACGTGTTTCGTGGCGTTGACGTTGTCTTTCGTAGCCTCTGTCATAAAACTACTTAAAGGGGTAGCTGACCTTTACTTAACAAAGTGATGTTTTTGTTGTGTAACTCTTAAATGCTCGAATCGCAGGTATAAAACGCGGTTTACCACTTTGAATAGAAAGTCATGTTAACCTGCGGAGGGAATCAAGAAATGTTAATTTTTTTGTTTCTCTGACTTTGTAGAGCTTGCTCATAACATTTTCTACTTTATTTATTTTCAAATTTTGTGACCAAACGTAAGGACAATCAAGTTTTATTATTCGAAAAAGAACAAAAACTACAAAACACCTGTTTTTTATACTTCACAATTTTGTTAGAAAAAAAAGAGCGAATTATTTGATTTATATGTTCATTATACTTTATTTTGTCTCATACATACCATATGTTGTTCACTACAACTGCAGGTCTTGGTTAGTTTTATTTATTGATTTGGAAGCCCATAACAAAAATGTGGTTTTAAAAACCTTAGGAGTCTATCTTAAGTTACATGCCAGATGAAAGGAATACTTTTATGGGATACAGATATGGGAAGACTGCGGGGCCTCAAACGGTTTATTCCAGTTAGGTTTCTCTACTAAGGAACGCTAAAGAGAATCAATGCAATTAGAGCGATTTGAAAGTAAACATTTCTGATCTGGCCCTTGACATTTCTTTACAATTCAGGAAAGAAATTAGTAATTTCTTTTCGAAAGAATTAGAGAACAAGTAGGTGGTATTTCTACAAACATGGTATAAGTAGCTTGCACAGGCTGCATTAGTATAGCTTTTACGGCTTGTCTGAAGAACGGCATCTAAAGGCTAAACAAACCAAACTATGTTTCACACGCCCATTTTTTATGTAATATAGGTTTGCATTTGTATATTGTTTGCGTGATTAATGTATTTGTTCAATTTATATGGCGGGCTATTTTTTCAAAGTAGAGATCACGAGAATTAAAGAAACACTAGAATAAAGTTGTTACGTAATCCAACAAGAGTTGCACTGTGCTCATTACAAGTAATCAAATTACCAGTAATTTATTACTTTTTCAAATAATTTTGTAATATGATGTAAACATTTCTTATGTAGTAATCACAAGAGTAATCTGATTACTTTTGGATGTACTAAAATTATTCTGAAGGTTAATATTTTCCCATTACCTTCCTAATGTCGCCCTTGGTTTCAAGAAGTTTCTCACCAAAGAATCCTCGAACCGAGTTTTCGACAGAAGAATGGTCTACCAAAGTTGGTGAATTAAGAACATAAGTTGTTCATAATATGGTGATTATAGTCCAATAATGGACAGTAAAAGAGACCCGTATTCAAACCGGTAGAAGGATCTGTCGCCTTCGATATCCGAAGTGATCGAGAAAAAAAAATAGTTTTCCTTTCAAGTAAACAACTAACCTAATTGAATATTTTTAACCAACAGTAATTGCAATTGTAATTGATTTCTTTTCTCGAGTAACGTATACAAGACTGAAACCTACTTACTTTTATGAACTGGAAATGTCTTCTCTTTTTTTTCGCGCGAAGTATGACTTTAGTTTGAATCCCTTTGTATTAACTACCCGCAGAAACCGGTAGATGGATACCGTCGCCATTGCATGTGCCTCGGGCTTGGTGGACGTTAGATGGCAGGAAACTGTGAGGATCAATGGGCTAAAAGTTCATATTTCTGAATTCGGGCTTTCTAAATATTCGTTTAATGGGTCAAGTTGCTATCGCGATATGGACGGAAATAATTTTATACGCTACAGCAATTTCGATATTTTGTTGGCCGAAAACCACGGAGTTTCACATATAAATTGCGACGCCTGAGTTACCGTGATTTCCGGTTTGGGCGCTTGCACTTCAAGACGTAGGTTCAGCGCAAGCGCCTTCCGGTAAGCGTGGGCGACGTGTCAGCGCCGGCGCCAAATGGGCCAGTGAGCTCGGAACCAAGGTGTCGGCGAGAGTGCCCCACGAAGCAGAGCGCGAGGGGACTAACCAGGTTTTCCGCCTTATGCTGGATCGACAACGTCGTGTTAAATCTGAGTCATGCAGGCGTGCAGTCCACGCAGGGGAAGCTTCACGATCCTCGCTTGCGCGCGAGAGAGAGCACAGGATGGGTGACGACCTCCGACTTCTCTCGCCAGGAAAATCTGAACAGAGAGCTCACGGACAAAGTTATGCGGTGTACCGCCACCACCTGTGCGGTTACGCCGACGCCGACGGCAACGGTGACGCCGGCGCCGCTCAACTTAGAAACGGGTGTCTAAGAGCGGCGCTCTAAAACGTGTACGTTGCAATGTGCCCGAATTTCTCTGTACCGCTTCACCGTGGCCGTGAGTTTTTAAGGGGTTCTAGAGACCTAAGTGTGGGTGTGATTGAAGTTAAAAAGCATAACACTCTCAAACCTCCGAACTAGTGAATTGAAAAATGTTAGGCTTAGACGCTTCAGAAATATAGAATAGGGGTTACAGGCGGGACGTGGTAAAGAGTTCTCCAGGTACTGATTAAATGTTTTTATGACCTGCCGCATATCAGAGATCACGACAAGAGATGTTTTGCTCTATTTGCACAATTTACGTCTTGACCAAGACCGAGAATTACCTGCGCGATACATGACTTGAAATGTAATAAAGGTGAATTCTCAATATGTTCTTGATTTTATTTTATTTGTTCCTTTTATTGTAGATATGCTCCTATCTTTTTTTGAATGCGAAAGCATAAACTTTCCCATGAAGCGAACCGACATCATCAGCTTTGAAGCCGCGCCGAACGGCACCTAAACTCCACTGTTTCAATACAGTCGAAATGAAGCCGCAATCTGATGGATTTCTGCTTCCATTGGCTAGCGCGCGTCATAGTTTCAAGGAGCGAGGCTCCTTTTGGCTCTCGCGCGGCGTAGTTTTAAGGGACGCCAAAAGAAAAGCCCTCACCATGGCGGCGCAGCGCATTCAGCGGCTCGGCCGCCTGTAAGAGGGAGCGGTGGCCGCACAGCCCGCTCGTGCAAACCTCCGGGGAGGTTGTACGGCCGAGCTCAGCTCGCCGCGGCAACTTCACGATGTTGGTGGTGAAAAACTTTTATTCTATAAATAGAGAGTTTGCAGACCAAAAATGGCCCTTTGCACAGGTGGAGTCCTTAGTCCGGGACCCCGCTGGACAAAGCCGCTACCCGCGCCCGTTGGACTAGAGCCCTTTGAGGCTCTAGCCCCGAGCAGTTGAGTAGGGCTGCCTCCCATGCCTCTCTAGTGGGGGAAGGATTAGGGGGAAGGGAAGGGTTCATCTGACATGCCCACACCATGTGAAGGTTATCGGAAACTTTCCCACAGTGAGGGCATCGCCCATCAACTTTGGAGTCAAAATGTTGCACTATTGCAGGACACAACAGGGTGTTGGTCTGCAGGCGCCTCAACGTTCGTTCATCGGCCCTACTCAGGCCCTTGGCTGGGACCGGGTAAAGCCGATGGCGTTCGCGATAGTCTGCCAAAATTTCCTTGAACCGCAGAAGCGGTTGTCTAATCTCTGAACCGGAAGAGCCTGGATGAGGTACCCGGTGCGAAAGCGCTCGGGCGGCCGCGTCCGCAGCCTCGTTACCTCGAAGGCCCTGGTGGCCGGGAGTCCAAACGATGCGTTTAGGTGAGGGGTCCGAATCCATCACGGCTCGCTTTAAAATGCGGTAGGCTTAAGGTGAAACCACGCCCGCCAGGTAGTGCCCACAGGCTTTGCGCGAATCTGTGATGATTATCTTCGAATTTGGGGCCGAGGCGGCAAGCGCTATAGCTACCTCCTCGGCCTGCGCGGAGTTGAAGGCTCTATACGCCTCGCAAGTGGGCTCATTTTCGTCTTCTGCGCATGAGAAAGAAAGTAGCGGTGACGTCAGAACGCCGAGCCCTGATTGGCTGATCGCGGTCCCCTATCTGAGCGTCGTCTGCTCCTTTGCAACGTCGTCTGCTCGCAACGTCGTCTGTGTCTGTCTTACCTTTCCTGCGACTTTCGGAAGTGCAGATCTTTACGAGCGAGCTCGACTTCGCCTTTCAGAGAGGGCAGACGAAATAACTCGAGCGGTACGTTGTTTTTGTCTAACAACTAGCAGACGCGCATCAAGGAGAGAAGTCAAAGGACTCACTGGCAGGTGTCCCGAGGCGCCGAGGTTTGTTTGCTAAGAACCGAGAGTGAGCGTGTTAGTGTCCGCAAGTTCCCTCCCGAATACTTTTTCCCTCCTTTCGTGTGCGGCGAGACTCCTCATTCTTTAACGGCGTCGGCGGGTTGGCGCAGTTAACGTCGTCTGCTTTACGTCTGCTAGTCAAAGCGATGGCTGCTTTACCTTTCCTGCGTCTGTCGGAGATTCACCGCTTTTTCACCGGCGAGAGTCACCGTTGCCTCGGAAAACAAGGAGATGACAAGAGGAAGAGATTGACCTCTTAATCTAAAATTGAGGTCAGCGATCAAAGTATAATACGGGAAGGGTTCACAAGGGTCGCGCGGGCATATTCCATTCAGCACGCCAGCCGGTCGTGGGCAGACGGTCGTCGAGTCGCGGAGTGCCTGCTAGGCCTATCTGCCGAGCTCGCTTGGTCGGTGTCGGTGGAATCGTGGCCGTTGGAGCTTTTCCCGGGTGTTTGTGGATCCAGCGTTCTTGTTCGTCGTGGTCTGTTTCAAGTACTTTTTACTTTTTCCTTGCTGCTTGAAGTCGGGACGCGTGAGAAGCGCACGTAGAAAAATAAACGTCCGTTGGTCGTCGCGACCGCGACGCTGTCGGCCATGCTGATTTGATCGTAACAAGTGCGTAAGACAGCTTCGGAGCTGTCGTAGGATTTCGTCGTAACCTGCGCAAAACTTACGAAAATTTCGTTTCGTGAATACGAATTTGTTTTTAAGTTTTGTCTTACGCACATTTTTGGCGTAAGATCGTTTCGTGAATCTGGCCTCTGCACTTTCGAGAGTCGCAGGAAAGGTAAGACAGACGCAGACGACGTTGCGAGCAGACGACGTTGCAAAGGAGCAGACGACGCTCAGATAGGGGACCGCGATCAGCCAATCAGGGCTCGGCGTTCTGACGTCACCGCTACCCCCTGCGCGAGAAGCAGACGAACTTGCCCTCCGCATAGGAGAGTCCGTTGACGCGTCGGTCCTGGTGAACTACGGCGGCCGTATAGAAACCAGTGGGCGACGGCCCTGCCACATCAACGTGGTACACGCCCTGCTTAGATCCGTATTGGTGTTCGAGAGCCCGAACGCGCGCCTCTCGTCTGCCTTCGTGTGTCTGCGTATCCATGTTGCGCGGGAGTGGAGAAACCCAAAGCTTGTGACGCCACAATTCCGGGAGCCTGCATGTCTCCTCTGGAATGCATTCGTGTTGGATGTGCAAGCGGTCTAGCAGGCGGCGCCCGGAAACCGTCTGCGAGAGTCGCGTGTATTGGTTCACGAGGTGGGCCTCTTTCAGCTCCTGGTAGGTGTTGAGCACCCCCAGCGCCAACAACTTAGCGTTGGATGTAGTCACCGGGAGGTCTAAAGCTCGCTTAGTAGCCTTCCTAATGATGGCGTCGATGCGTTCGTCGTGTTGCTTCGTAGTGCGAAGATAGGGTACGGAGTAGAGGATCCTGCTGGTTACGAAGGCATGGACGAGCCGAAGCGCGTCCCCGCCCCGTAACCCCCGCGTTTGTTAGAAACGCGGTGGATCATACGTCCGACCTGTTCGCCAACACGTTTGAGTTTGGAAATAGTGGATTCCGGTCTGAGCCTGTTATTAATAAACAGGCCCAGGATCCGGATCTCCTCGACTTCTCTGATAGGACCTCCCGTCAAGGAGATACGTAAACTCGTGTTGTCGTTCTGATTGGCTCTGACGTGTAGAAGTTCCGATTTTGCAGGAGCGCATTGAAGACCACAGCCGATAGCATAACTATCGACGATGGAAGCAGCCCGCTGAAGGCGGTCCTCCATTTCCCCAAGGCTCCCTTCGGTGGTCCAAATTGTTATATCATCCGCGTAAAGTGAGTGTTGGATGCCTTCCACCTGGGCCAATAAATGTGGAAGCCTCATCATGGCAATATTGAAAAGGAGCGGCGACAAGACCGCTCCTTGGGGAGTGCCCCGTGTGCCCATGGTGTATGGGCCGTATTCATCGTCCTCGATCTTGAGCAGGGCCTGACGCTTCGAGAGAAATTCTCTTACGTAGGCGAAGGCCTTGTGTCCACAATCCGTGGTGCTCAGGTTTGCCAGAATGCTGCCATGGCGAACGTTGTCAAAGGCCCCCTTAAGATCGAGGGCAAGGATGACCTTATCGTTGTGGCGCATGGCAGTGGGTTGTATTATGTCGCGGTGTATTTGGAGGAGGACGTCCTGTGCAGACATATGCGGGCGGAACCCAAACATACTGTCTGCAAAGAGGCCCTTAGCCTCCATGTACGGAGAGAGGCGATCCCGGACCATCGTCTCCATAAGTTTCCCCGTACATGAGGTCAGTGAGATGGGCCTCAGGTTGTCTGTATTTACCTTCTTGCCTGGCTTAGGAATGAATGTGACCAGGGAGGTCTTCCAGTCGGGGGGAGTGGACGCCCATCCCAGATCTGATTAATGTACTCTAGCAAGTGGAGGTAAGCCGAGTCCGGAAGATTCGTAAGTAGTGTTACTGTTATGCGATCACGGCCCGGAGCCGTACCTCTGCGCATCTGAGCTAAAGCCGCCCTAAGGTCGTGCAACGTAAAAGGGGCATCAATGTCTGGATTAGGCCTTCCCGCGTATTCGTACTCGGGCCCCATCGGGTCCTCTATGCGACAAAGATACCTGTCACACAGGGTGTCTGCGAGTTGAGCTGTCGTGCCTTGGTACCCGTGCAAAGCCCGCCGGAGCTGTCGTTGCGTCTCCCCTCTCGTCTGAGTGGGGTCAATGAGGCTGCGAAAGAGGCGCCACGTCCCTCTCGAGCTCATCTGACGCGCTGCCGAATTACACTTTTCTATCCAATTTGAGTCAGTGAGCTGGGCAGCATACGCTGCAGCCTGCTCCGTGAGTTCGTTAATGCGAGCCTTAAGCTTGCGATTTAGCTTTTGCTTCTTCCACCTTTTGGTAAGACTCCGGCGTGCCTCCCACAGGTGCAGGAGGTGATTGTCGACGGCGGGGATCGCTTCGGTAGTCTGAAGTGTCGTAACGAGTTGTTGCTGTATTGTGTCCAATTGCTTTGCCCACTCCGCATAGCCGCCAGAAAAGAGCACTGGAGGTATCTCCTGCGTCCTAAACTTAGGCCAGTTAGTCAATTTGGCCTGGCCCCACTTTTTGCGAGCCGCCTTCGCCAGAAGAGTGATCCGGAGAAGGCAGTGATCGCTACCGAGAGAGTCCCCCAGGTTCTCCCAGGCGGCATCTTTAGCGTTCTTAACGAGGGACAGGTCAGGGCACGTGTCGCGAGTTACCGAATTGCCCATGCGTGTGGGACATGCCGGATCCGTGAGCAGCGTAAGACGAAGTGTGGAAATTAGCTCCGCCAGCTTGCGGCCTCTGGCCTTCTCAAAGTGGTATCCCCAATGCAGGCTGGGAGCATTAAAGTCCCCAACAATCACTAGAGGTTCCTTGTCAGCCGATTTCAGTGCGCGGTAGAAAATTTCGTGGAAAGTTACGCTTGGCTTATGCGGGGGGCAGTAAATGTTGAGAATATGTATTGACGGGTCACGTCGCTTTAGTGGCAGGACCCTCACCATACTGTATTCCTGGTCAGTCGCCAAGTCTAGATCGACGGAGACTGCGGTATATGCGTTGTTCACCAGAAGGCACGTTGTAGGACCCCCTGGAACGTGCTATACCCAGTAAATTTAGCTTCCGCGCCGGGTTCCTGTAAAGCCAGGACCGCCGGCGCGGTACCGAGAGTCTGCAGGTAGAGCTGGAGGTGCGACCGTTTCTTCCAGCTCCGAAAGCCCCTACAGTTCCACTGTATGATCTCGAATTTCTCCACTGTAGCGTTGTTACGAGCTTTCCGATGGGGTCGGCTAGCCATAGTGAATGGTGTTCTTTTTTAATTTTGGGGGCACGCCCAATCCCCGAAGACGATGGCGCCTCGGGCAGAGGCAACAGCGTCTCCGGGGAGGGTGCAGCCGGGTTGTGTTCTAAAGAGCCTGTGGTCTGACGAGGGAACACCTTTCGCCTACGCGAATCCGGTCGCGGGGAACGCGAGCGAGAGCGGCTATTCTCAACGTGGACGCTGGCCCGTCTCTGTACTGTGGATAGGACAGAGTCTGTCACTGCTGGGATTATGCTCTGCACCATATGTGGGAGCTCCTGTTGCCAGAGTTCCTTGAAGGAAGCTCTGACGCTTTCCAAAATTTTGCCTGGCATGTCCGCAATTGTGCGTTCCAAATTTTCCAGACGATGATCAATGAGGGGCATGTGCCCAACAGGTGTGCGGCCCGAGCACTGCGAGACGCTAGACGGTCCTGACGCGGCCGAGGCCCTGTCATCGTGGTCCGCCGGCTCAGCTTGCTGCATGGGCTCCGAAGACCCGGCCTGTGCCTGGGGCTCCGTCAGCCTGGCCAATTTTGCCTCTAGCTCTTGAATTTTGTTAGCTAGAATTTCGGTTTGGCGCCGGAGTTCAGCATTTTGCCTCTGTAGGGCGACTTCGGTTTGGGAGGGGAGAGAGGCCCGGGGACAGCCCCAACCCAACCGCTCACCTTTGTTTGGGCGCTTTCCAAGGGAGGAAATCCCCAGCGTTGAAGGTCGGCGCCTTTGTCCTGGTCCCGGACTTGGCGCCTCTCGTGCGTTGTCCAGGCTGTTCCTGCGTAGAGGTAGATGTCCTGGTGTTGCCCTTGGTGGGCGGAGATTGCTTGGGAGCTGACTTCCGCCTGGCGTTAGTCGGTGGAGTCCCCGGCTTGATCGGCTTTCGGTACTTGCCGGTACAGCCGGCAGCGCCGGTGAGGTGATTGCCCCCGCAGAGGAGGCAACAAGGGATGCAGTCGTGTTCAGCAGGGCCCTCGGAAGTGGGAGCTACTTGAGAGCCACAGCGGCCGCACCGTCCCTCCTGCGGCCGCGGGCAGATGTCAGCCCGGTGCCCCACCGTCCCACAGCGGTGACAAGCGGGGATCGTCTTCTTATACAGTCTCACGGGGATGCCCTGATCGCTGCAGTAGATTTGACGGGGCACCGTTTTTTCCTCGAAGGTGACCACTGCGACGTCGGTGTTGCCCAGTTTCCTCACGGAGAGAATCTCGCCGTGCTTCCATCTGAGTTTTTGCTTGAGGGAGACCGATGTATCGTTGGGGTCAATGTTGATGACTCCCTTGCAGACGTCACCCGAGGCTTTGGCATGTCCACGGAACGGGAGCTGGCGGTCCCCGACTACCAGCATGATGTCACCGAGGAGCCTCTCGGCAGCGGGCACTGAGTTCAGTCCACACACTAACACATTTTGATCCCACACGGGCCATACAGAGAGTTCCACCTCTCCACAGTCACGTATGAGGTTGCGTACCGCAACTCCGGCTTGGCCTGGAACGAAGGTCGCCTTTAGATCCAGCGTTGTGCGTGGCTTGAGCACTACGATGAGTTCATCGCGCCCAATGCGGGGCGTCTGCTGCGGCCGCCACTTGAGCTTGCGGGCTCCGCCTTTCAAGGCCGCATTAGCTGCTCCCCCGCGCAAAGCCTGCGCGGAACAAGCACCCGCCTGGTGCTTGTCGGCGGTGCCGGTGAGCTTAGGAACCTTTGGCTTCTGCTTGCGTCGCCATATTCGGACCATGTCGTCCAAATATTCTTCTTCGGATGGTAGGAGGTCCTCGGGTTGAGCAGTATCCATGCGTACGACTTGCATAGAAGCAGGATCGTAGCCGGTCACAGTGTTCGGAGCCGCCATCGCCGGGAGATCCCCGGCCGGGGCGAGCGGCCGGCCGCCGATAAGCCGCCCGCCGATAAGCCGCCGTTAAGCCGAGCGCCGCGGCGGTCAGCGAAAACTTCCCACGCTCAGAAATTCGTCAAAAAGGTGCCCACCGTGTTGAAAGTGGTGTCCACTTGTGCCGCTGAACTTTGCGGAGACGATGGTCCCAAAATTTGCGGGGTACGGGTTGAATAACCGCAATTAGAGGCGATTTTTATCGGAGCCGAGGTGAAGCACGTTCGTCGCCGACGCGCGCCTGCAGCGCCCCCAACTTCACGAGAGCGCGCGCTCGGCCGTCGGCCGCTACCTCCGCAGAACCCAACCGCGGCCGTCCACGCAACTACGCCACAGGCGAACTAAGGGAGCGGAAGAACGACGTTCATGCTTTCGCATTCACAACTCATAAGAAGTGCATAGGTGTCCTCGGGCTTTTTTCTGCCGGTTGTAAATGACATGCTTAAGTTGTTTTACCAAGCTATCTTGATCGCCGTCTTTTGAACAAGCAAACCTCCTTCCGTATAGGCTCCTAAGTGCATAAAGCGAAACCTTCATGCATGCAGGTCTTGTGTGTACACAGGTCCTGTATGCATGCAGATCCTGTATGAATGCAGGTCCTCTATGCACACGGGGAACCAGTTTAGATATCGGCCCTGTACCGACATAACATCATATTATTCAATAAGTTGAACCAGTATGTATATCTATAAATGCTTTTGTACCATAGGGTACAACGTCTATGTCATAGACTAATTATTTGACGGCCACCCGGATATCACTTCCATAAGATAAGTAAATATTAGGTTAACATTGTACCTACCACATAATAGCTGTAGCCACTTTTTCGTAAATGAGTCCTTTATTATAAGCAAAATATTTTAGGATTTTGGTTCCAAACGGCCAGCAGTTGTTTCCACACGATGCTATATCTTGTGGCATCCACACGCTGCTATAGCCATTTTCGTGCATCTCATCATAGCCGAGGTGACCTCATGTAATAGCGAGCTGCCATGGCACGCCTTCAGATGCTGACGCGAAAAACCGCATCGTGTTGACGTGACATCTCACCGGAACGGATGTATGAACGCAAACATTGTGTCACAAAAATAGACCTCATTACGACAAGCTACTGATCTTTGACTATAAACCAAAACGAAATTATTCGCATGTCATTATGTAGCTACTGTCCTTGACTCGATGCCTCACTCGTTTGAAACACGCCCATTTACTTCCCTCCCGCGCAGGCGCGGTGTGAAACGGCGCTTTTGATTAGCCATCTGAATGCGCGCTCTGTACAGTTTGACTCGCTGCTGAGAGCAGCGACTCAAACTGTACTGAGCCGTTGTCCTTCAATTGATTTGTTTCTCGTATCATTATAAAGTTCAATAGACAAACACTCCACAATAAGGGCTAACATGTAGCTTGAGACAATACCGTGTCAATACTTCTGCGTTAAAATTGAAACAAGCCGTAAATAAACCGTCGAGGCCTTTGTATCAACTATCAATGTGCACATGCCATTGCAATACCGATAAGAGATAGATGTTATTTAGTCAGACATGATGGTGGAAAAATCATCGAGGCATCACTAACCGTTCAAGAGATATGCTCACAAGAAGATGATCATAGTACGTTCAACGCTGACGTGACGTCACCCGCGCCGCCATCTTGTGGTACGCCTCGCATGTCCGGTGCGGCCGCGGCGACACGGCGATACCTAGCGAACAAGCCATTATTCTAACAGAAGCGTTTTCACTTGCTTCGATTGCCTTTGTGACTTGTGATTGAGCATGTTTGTGTCCTGTCTTGAGATTTGCTACGTTTGATTTCTTGCGTACCGTTTAGTTCTATAAGTTTACCGCACGTGTAAATGTTCGTTTCCTTCGATTGCATCGATTACTAACCAATGAATGAGTTCTATTTGATACTTTTGCTTCATTCCATTAACTCCGTGACATGCAGATATATATATATTTTTTAAATTTCAATACATGCGTTTTATTTGACTAGATTCGGCAAGTAGACTTTGTCACACCCAAGACTGGCGGGCGAGTGGAATACAGAGCCTATCTGTTTTTTGAATAGTCATGCCTCCATATGAACCAGCAGAGCACCTGTTCCTTTAAGCGGAGGGAACTGCCACTGCGAATTGGAAAAACATTGTTTTTTTATGTCAGTTTGCTTAGAAAATGCACATTGTCTGCAGCATCAAGGTAAAAGACCGGATGGTCTGACGAGGTCTCGATGCCACTATAGAACAAAAATGCTATTGATCATTGTCGGCAGCCGAATAAAAAATAAAAAGAAACGCTCCAAATAATTACAATATGCATGTTAGAAAAACAAGCCGAAAATTCTGGCGCTCTGAAGAAGAAAAACCATCTGTTTTGGTAGAAAAATCTCTCAGTATAAGTGTTGAAGTTTTTATTAGTTTTAAAGAAGCAATTGGAATCTAAATATATGAGTTTCCGTCTGTATCAATTTTAGGTGTCATTTTACTGTATTTGAAATCTTTAAGAAAAGAAACAGGTAATATGAAATGTATATATTTGTATATATACGAAAACTATAATTTTTATATTTACATTAATCAAATAAAGCGCATTGATTAATGAACAGCTCAGCCCGATCTTCAGCTTTCAAATATACCGTAAATAACTGCAATAGTAATTCAGCAATGACTTTTATACTGTTAGGTTTAAGTGACTTTATCTCTCGTTCTAGGTTACACTCCTGAAACTGTACACTGCTTAACCCCCAAGGCTCGCTGGTCACACACCAGACCGCCCTTCTTCGTTTCTTTATTTGCTTCTGTGTGTTGTTCATCACATGCATTGCTCGCCGCCGCCGCCACGGTGCTCCCGTCCCCACAATTATCTTCACTTAAAAATTCGGTCGATCTTCACAGAGCTTCAGCAACTGTTCCGCATGAGCCAGCCCTGCTGATTTTCCGGTGTTTCGGTCTTTCAAACGCTAGTCATTCGTCCCTACCTTTCACACCGCCATGAAAGGACGAGAGCGTCTAGGGTCCAGTTTAGCTGCCATGCCTTTGCTGGCATCACTCAGGGTTGGAGGACACAGAGCACCACATCACCGATCTGAAAGTTCATCTGCTGTGGAGTTCTGTTGTAATTCCTCTCCTGCTGCTCTTGAGGCAGTTTTTGAATATGAAGGGCACACTCGTTTGCCTCTTGCAGTGTGGACGTCATCTCTGCCACAAATCTAGGAGCGCCGCTGCTTGGAGCATGATGTCGGTCAGGGTTTGGCTACCAAGGCGTGCGAAGCTAGCCCACGAAACACTAGAGGGCTGGTGTGTAACCCGTGGTTACACTTCCACACGTTCGCATTACAAATGCAACTTCCCGGATTCGTTGGCTCCAGTCTCGATGAGCATTGCAGTATGCCATGAGATATGAGACACTGCATCACTGTTACATTATGTCGCTCCACCATCTGGCCTGCAGGACGGTATGGAACTGTGTCACGATCCCATTTGCCGACGTGTTTCATCACCTGATTTTATAGGTTGGAAAGGAAGACGCGTTCACTAACGCTGGAAATGCTCGTGGGAAACCATGCCGGCAAAACACCTCCAGCATTCTTTCCAGGATGTACCTACTGGTTGGAGCTTGAAGTGGGAATAGCTCAACAAATTTCGCGAACCTGTCGATGACCACTAAATGGCATATGTGCTGGCGCTTAGAGCTCGGAAAGGGTCCGATTAGGTCTACGCTCAACTGTGCCATAGCTTCCTCTGCCAGAGGGCTGTCCATCACACCCCCGGGCTTTTGACGACGACGTTTCAGAGTCTGACATGGGAGGCAAGATCGAACATAACGTGAAACGTCAGACCTCACTCCGAGCCAAAAATAGCGCTCTGGTACTCGCTCCATTGTCTTGAAGTATGCAATGTGGTCACTCAGAGGGTTATTATTTGAGAGTTCGAGTACAGCCTGGCAAAGTTGCTTGGGGACATAGATGAGTTTTCTCTCCACTATTATTGTAGTAGTAATCCGTCTTGAGCAACGTCTTTTATTTGGCGCGCCTCCGCTTTGTCGGTGGGTAGACACTGATCCTGGAGAAAGCGGATTATTCTAAATATTTCAGGATCCTTACCTTGTTGGTGTGCGTCTCGAATGTACTGAGGAGGGGGAAATGTGTTTCATTGATCACGGCATTCTCTTCGCAACGGTTCCGATTATCTGGTTCTAGAGACTCAATGAGAAACCATTCCTCTGCTGCAGTCTCCAGTGGTCCGTTGGTATTCTGGCTGGCCGTCCCTCGCCGATGTCCGATGACGCAATCGCAGCCCTGCAAGTGTGGCACCCATCTGCGTCCCCTGCTTGAAGTCTGTTTTGTGGATAACATCCACTTGAGGGAAGCGTTGTCAGTTTGCACCGCAGGCGAAGTATGCTCTATATACGGTTCGAACATATTAATGACCCACACCACAGCCAAACACTCCCACTCTTGTATCGTGTAGTGCCTTTCCGCATCATTCAGTGATCGGCTAATAAATTACACTGACCGCAGCTGCCTGTTGCAGTGTTGCAAAGGGACGGCTGCGATGCCGGTGCCGCTTGCATCTGTCTCCACCACAAATGGTCGGTTGAAATCAGGGAGTGCAACTACATCCTCGTTCGCCGGGTTGGTTTTGAGTGGCTGAAATGTCACGTTTTGCGGAGTCTACAAACACCAAGAGACGTTCTTGCGCAGAAGAGGTGTCAAGGGTCGAGCCACTTCCGTGAACATGGGCAGTAACGCTCGGTAGTATTCGGCCAAGCCAAAGAAGGCTTGAAGGTTCCTGGCACTATATGGGGTTGGGAAGTATCGAACAGCAGCAACCTTATCTGGGTCCGGCCGACATTCTCCCGGTGAAATTACATGACCCAGAAACTTCAGCGTTTGCCTGCAGGCTTGTGCCCTCGCTGGACTAGATGGTAAGTCCAGCATCTTAGAACCTAGGCAAGACGTCTTCAATATGCCGCAGATGTTCTTCAAATGAACTGGAGTAGATGTGAACATCGTGTAGGAAGGGCATGCAATACTGGCTTTTGATCAACTTCAGTACTTTGTCCATGAGAGCTTGGAATTTGTCCGGTCCACCAGCAACGAAAAATGGCATTATTTTAAACTGAAATGTCCCCTGGTGGCATACGAATGCCGTCTTAGGAATATCCTCATGTCAGAACAGGGATATGGAAGAACCCCTGAGACAGGTTAAAACTGGTAAACCATTGGGCTCTACCCAACTCTGCCAGTACACAATCGGTCCTTCTTATTGGGTTTAGGCATTGAGTGGTGGGTAGTCCACAGCTAGTCGGTACCCTCTCAACGTTTTTGCAACTAAGACTGGGGTAGAGGACCAGTGGCTGGAGTTTGGTTGAATCAAGACCTGCTGCAGCAGATTTCCAATGGACGCGTCCATAATCTGCCTTTTGTAGGCATTGACAGGGTAGAGCCTGCAACGCGTAGGCAGGGAATGTACCGTGTAGATGGTGTGCTCCACCATTTCCGTGCCACCAGGACTTTTATTGAATGTTGTGCAAAACCTCTCAAACATAGCTACCACCTCAGGATGCTTTGTTTAATCGTCCTGGGCCTTATCCTTATCCCGTAGAAACTGAATATTTTGTGGGCAGTGTTTTGTGCACACCAGTTCTGTCACTTGCCTAGTAAACAAGTGCTCTAACCTATCGACATGATCATCTGTGGGTGTACCGGTCTCTTCTGCCCGGCTTTTACGTTTGGCGAAGGGAACAAGCTGTTGGTGTTCATAGCACAGCATCCAAGCGCTCGAAGATGTATGTACTGAGATTTCAATAGCGTTGAGGAAGTCCCTGTCCAGCACAATATCCCGGCAAAGACCGGGCATGTGAAGAAGTTTGATGATTGCATGAGCCCCCTGCCCAATGCACTCGACACCTCACCGAACTTATTGTCTGAGACCAACCAGTTGCGAGACGAAGACAGTGTTGAACCAGTCTCACAGTTGCTCCCCCAGCCACCGCTACTCCAATCGCTTCATTCCCCGCCAAACCGACGCTCCATCCGGTCTCTAGAAGTTCACGGAAAGCGATGTCCAGGATGCGGAGCTCCAATAGTGGCTCCTATCCACCCGTTGTTGCAGCGACCTGCATTGAGATGTAGGCACCTGCCGGTACAGCACGTACTGACTCCCATTTCCCGGATAGCGTGCTTGTATGTGACCAGGCTGGTTGCAGCAAAAACAGCGTGGTCGACCCTGGCGTCTGCCTGTAGTGCACTGGCACGCCATGCGTGCCTCGCCTCCACAACACTGGCACAGTACTTGGACATCATGGCTGCTGTTCTGAGGCACTGGCCGTCGTTCGATGGATCCGCCTAGGCTCACGTTGAGCGGCGCTTGCATGGATGCCGGATGACGGTGCCAGGGGTGTGGGTGTAGCGTTATAAGAGCAGGCGTATTGCTTGCTGCTGTGTTTTGAGCTGTTACCAGAAGTGGAAGCGTCGCAGGCGTAGTCGACCGACTTTGAAATGCCAAGTCCCGGGCAACTTGATTTCATGCTCGGGGAGGACGTACGTGCTGGAGACGTCGCCACAAAAGCTCCATGAGGCCGTCGGCAGCCTCGGCGAGTTCCTTGAGTTTGGCGAAGGTATGTTTCTCGACACGATCCCGGAACTGCGAGTGAATCTGTTGGAGCACCAGTTCCACCTTCTGAGCTTCCGTCACAAGTTCGCCGATCCTGTCGTAGTAGCTGCTGATGATACATACGAATTGTTTGAGGTGTTCCTGGAGGTGTTGGCTTCGTTTGCGTAGTTCCTCCCTCAGCCGCTTTTTCTTGTCAACTGGTTCAAATTCACGCTCAAAGGCACTGACGGAGGCGGTCCAGCTATTGAACTCGCCCGCAAAGCAAAAGCAGTGCTTGGCACTACCGTCTATGGCCACATGCGAGCCTGTCCGTGAATGGTTCTTGCGACTAAAAATCTCCAAAGCTAACAAACTTAGGAGGCTCGGCAACGATCCATTGGGTGTGCGTGGGGTCTTGATCTGGCGCCTGATTGGTCGCATTGACGATTTGCTGTACTAAGACAGACGGTTTGCCCCTGTAAGTTCGATAGGCGCGGCAATCAAGAGTTCACGAACGTAGGCAGCCATCTGCTCACGTTGAAGCGCTGAGCCTCTGTTTACTGCATCCTGGTGCACAGGAAGTCCGGTGGAATGAAAAGCGATGGTTGAAACATCAGAATCCCGGACGAGCCCCCACTTGTTAGGTCTAAACGTCTTTATCTGTCATTCTAGGTTACACTCATGAAGCCGTACACTGTTTACCCCCCGAAGGCTCGTTATTCTACAAACCAAAAACCGCGCTTCTTCGCTTTTTTGTCGTCTTCTGTGCCGATCGTTCCTCACATGCACCGCTCGCCGCCGTCGCCGATATGCGCCCGTCCATCGCAATTCTTAACGAGAATAGCGATTCAATATTGATCTCCTCTGTCAACGTTTTTTAAGTAGTGACATTGACTTCCGGCTGCTACTGCTCTTTCCGAGGACGTAACAACAATTACGTAAATACATTTTGCAGACGACTTCACTCGTTTTTCTTAAATGTCTCAGAGGAGTTTGGTACTTAAAATTCGAGAGCGACGCCTTATATTAAATAAATCGTTTCATATTCCTTAAGGTTCGTGTGCTAGAACCCTGTTCAGTTGGTGCTGGTGCACAGAGTACGTTGAAGTCAGTTTTATTTGTAGAATGTCGACCAAAGACGTGAGGTTTGAGGAAGTTCTATTTTCAAGTTATTTCTACCAATGGCTATTTTTAAAAGAATATCTCACAAATATTTTTTGTTTAAAGTTTATTGATATGACGAAGAAGAAGAAAAACTCTAAGTGTTATACCTCTGGCGAGCCTCCCTAATGTTACAAACATATGGTAAGTTGTAGGATGTAGACTCATCATTTAGAAAAAGGTTAGTATAAAAAAGTAGTTCTAAAGGGCAGCGGAATGGGCAGGTCTCAAACAGGCGCAAAATTGTTTAAACATAGAGAATCATTGCGAAATCAAATTCTGCGGCTTAGAGGATCTTGACAAAGTCGCTTCAGAAACGAAACATAAAAACCGCTTTGATATCCTTGGCCCTGTGAATACAATTGCCGTGCCTTTCGTCTCCAGTGAATTTACACCTGTGGACGCGATATGTTCCACACACATTTGGCAGATACTCATTTTTGGCATAAAAAATACTGTCCCTCTTGTTCCCATTCTCCAGGGATTATTTTCATCACTAGATCTTGCACTGCCATTTCGCTACAACTAAGTATGCGCGCTTTTGTGTTTATTTTATCGTTTTACGACGGCGTTTGAGGGCGTGTCTCGAAGTTTATCTTGATGTGCCAAAAAATGTAGTTTCTAAAAGTGATGAATTGCCTCCAACTCGATAATTTGAAGTTTTCTAGAGTATGTATATTCTTTTTTAAAGTTCAGAAGTAAAAGGCTCTGTTAGAATGTATAAAACGTGAAAGGGTAAAATAGTTTTTTAGTTTTTCGATAATCTCCTGAATATGAAACAACAGTTTTAGTTCAACTTATTTTATGCCCTGATAACTCCATTCCATGTTGTGTGCTAGTCGGTGATAAAATTATAATTTTTGTATATCCTTAGATCTACTGCTTTATTTTATTCTGACAAAAGAACGTTGTATAATAAATGTCGATTTATTGATGCTTGAAAAAAACAAAAGATGATAAAGTGTAAGGTTCGCGGCGGGACCCTTGAATAATAATTTAAAAAAACCTGCTCTTTAGAATTTTTTAAAACCGGCGGTTTTGAATTAAGTCTCAGGGATATTTTAAGCGAATGGTCATCAGTTTTGTTTTCTCTGCGAAAAAACAAAGAAACCTATCTTTTAGGCAGAGGAAGGAAGAGAGGTTAAATTAAGCGTTAATGAAGTTTTTTTTAGTTGCTTTACTTTCAGAACCTCGTAGCAATGTTTCTGTGCAATTAATTTTTTTTTAGTTTGTGTACTTTCAGAATTTCGTAGCAATGTTTCTGGGACAATGAAATAGCAGGAGGTATCAGTGATGTGCCCGGTATTGAAAATATATACCGAAATAACGTTTCTCGTTAGATTGTGAGAAAGTAACTCCTTAGTAATATTCGTTACCGTCCTGCAAATACAAAATACCGTTGCCGTTGCTTCCAAATACGAACGAACTTAACTTTTACGTCACTTTAGATTTTGATAGTTGACAGCAGTAAGCCACAGCTACGAACTATTCGCAACAATTAAAGTATTAACGAGAAATTTTACAATATTTTATTTCTTCGTTTATCAAAGTTGTAGAATCCAGCGCAGTCCCCAATGGGGCGTTGACTTTTTAAAGGGACCGAACACATGACTAAGTTTAGTAAATATTAGAGAGCAACAAGTAACACAATTTAATAGAGAAGGACAATTTTCTTTAGACTCGTGCAGGAAAAAAAAACATGCCTCAAAAGCTTTTGAAAAACAAAATCTATTCTGGTCAAATTTTTTACCGGAACGAATCTGAAAGCAGTTTTTGCGTCATATTTCTAGATATTGAGTTTATGACTTCGAAATTATCAAAGTCGGATTTCGGAATTTGTGCGATCGTCACAGGTGGCATATTTAGGAGCCTGGCTCGGCTCAAATACTTTCCGCACAGGTAAGAACTTTTTAACACGGTTTTGTAATCTGTATTAAAGCACACTTTTTTTCTAAAGTTTGATTTTATTAAATTACCAAATTAAAACCTCGCCTTTTTGACGATAAGTTACATGATTCGGATGATGATAACTTAAATTGTATTGCTATCCATAAAAAATTGTATGGTAGAGGTCACATATCTTTGAAGCTTTTTATTGCTTTGATTTAGGCTGAACTTTACACCCGAAGATTTGGACGCCTTCTTTCGATTATATTGCGCGTCCACTGAGTTGTTTTTGTAACTTCCTTATGAAAACGCTGTGACGTTGCGCTTTCTTCGTTGCTTGAATTGCCCCTGTAGCTGCGCTCTGACTTATGCTAAAATTAAATATTGAAAATAACGCTCCTTCGAGTTAGAACGCTGCTTAAAATGTAGCATTCATAAAGCCCGAAAAGATTGTCCTTCAATATACTACAGTGATCAACTATGATTACTCTAAGCCTCTCATTCTCTGTGGTCTGTCGGTACAAGTTGGCGCTATAGGCCAAATTCACCATTATTAGCTTCACGGACTTTGGAAAACACAGACTAAAGTATTTCCAACTAGGTTGAGACCATCTTACAAATATCTGCAAAAAATACCACTTTGATCAATACATCTCGGGACGGCATTAAGTTTACGCCTTCTTAATTATAAATGAAGCAGACAGATTTTAAGCTTTATTAATCAAAATAACTCAAGTCTTAAATCGAAACCCTGTTAACGCCACTAAGTTATTGCTACTATGACGTATAAAATTCTGAAGATTGGTCCTTATAACACAGACATGCTGAATTAGAGCTTAGCCGACCAAAGGGAGCTAATTTTACTAGCAAAATATTTAGAAAAGCTCAGCTGTGTTTCTTCATCAGAACATTCAAAAGCAATATTTTTGCAGTTTTATTATGCAGTCGCAATGCTTGGTGCCTGGGCTGTGTAAAACGCAAGACGTCTTGTTTTTGTAATTGGGACAACAAACAATTCACAGAAAGTGTGGCACAAATTATTTATTTTATTACATACATTGTGTTTCGGGTTTTGTGTCGCTTAAACGCATTTCTCAGCTTTACAGACCTGAAAGGAATATAAGAATGCATATATGAGGACACTCTGCATTTATCAGTCAATAATGAAAGCCGAGTTTTTAATTTATCTGAGAGTTTATGTATTTTTAAATGGCGCAAACAAAGTTACACTCACCTTTCTTTTTTTAGTTTTCTTTGTTTTATTATCACAAGGTGTTCCATCTGGTGCCGTGACGTTCGCAACCCAAAAGGTTCCATTTTCATTAGGAGAAGTTTCACAAGACAGGATGCAATATTTCATCAAGTTCCTCTGCAAGGTATATTCACATGCTCATTTAGACTGTAGTATCGGTGACTGGCTTCAGATGTTTCTAGCGTTCGTGGCTTCTCTAGACTACATTCTATAAAACTGCCTGAGTTTCCCATGAGGATCAATGGCCACGTTTGTTTGCGGGAACCAGCCGGAAGCATGTGGTACAAAAACATACACTGAAGGACCCATAGATCTTCGGCATGGTACCGACTCGGGCCGGGCTTGTTAGTGACCTCGAGCGTACCGGTATCAGGTTGGACAATAACTATTTGTGATTCACATTAACAACAACAAGTTAGAAAGAAGTGTTGCGTTACTAACCTAATATCCCCTCTGAAGAGGACAGATAAAGGCTGTATTTGATGGAAAGAATACGCTTTGTGGAAATCACAAAATTCAGCGCAAAAGACGAGGACAAGAAAGAGACGCAAACACGGCGCCGTGTTTCTGTCCTGTAGTTGTTATCGTATTTTCAACTGAATTTCCTGTCATGGATTACCAGCTAGCCCGTTTATCTTCACAACTCATGGAGATCACTTTGCGTGGGGCGCAGCAGCCATTGTCTTGAAGTCAAGGCCAGAACAAACGTCACCAGTCGAAATTCATAATTTTTTTTTATTTGTTTAATTCATGAACTCCATTTTTTAGAACTTACTTTGATAACAAACTGGGTTCACGTTGTCAAAAATTTACCAACACAATATACATCTTGAGTAGTTTCTTCAGTGTATCTTTTATATATATATATTTTTTATCCTGGCAATGTACGGTGGGCAAACGTACTCGAAGTGCTTCATTACTTAAAATGTTATTTATTTATCGGTCGACCTTTTCAACAAAAATGAAATACATGAGAAATCAATCTCTACAGAATGATTTGTTTAGTTTCTAGAAAATGAAAACATTTGCATAACAATCTCTCTCTACAAAAAATAATCAAATTTTATCGAGAATTCAATTTTTGTGAGTTTCGAATTTTTAGTTAGTTATACTGGCCAGATTGCCTGACTATGGTGGGTGGACTCAACCCTGGATTTCTGAATTTGCTCTTCGACCACAAAAAAGGACACAAAGCTACAAGTGACCTCTATAGGCAGAATAAACGGACAACAACTGACTAGCTTTGTGCGGGGCGAAACGATTGTTTCGCCACGACTTGGTCGCATAAGTCACCTGCACACACTGCATTATTTTAGCTTTCACGTCTTTAAGAAAAAGTCTGTAACTCCTAAAGCAATGCACCCTGTGTATTCAAGACGGTTAGAACATCGCCCAGTTTTTTCGTCTTAGTTTTGGAGTTGTAATTTTTTCGCGTAAATAATGTGTTCGTTTATTAATATGCGAGCCGATTTTTTTAAAGTAGCCATTACACAAATGTAAGCCACACTAAGATAAAGCTTTTACGTAAACCAACCTACTTTTTATAAACTGGAAATGTATTTATTTGTGCAAAGTATGATTTTATTTCCAATACTTTTCTTTTTCTAAACACAGTGACCAGTACATGGGTGCCGATTTGGTTGCATGTGTTTCGGGCTTGGTGCACATTAGATGGGAGGATAACTGATGCAATCAATGGGCTAAATATATAATATTTGTTAATCAGCTTTTAAATTATTCAGTAATGAGTCAAGTTGCACTGGCGATATTGACGACATTTTCTTTACAGGACACACTACTATCAAAATTTTGTTGCCGAAACGCAACGGGGCCTCACATATACATCGTTCAGCTTTCGTGTTTTTGTCGCCTGATTGTGAAACTCGAGGCACAAAAAGCGCCGCGAGCCATGTTCTCAACTATACGTCGAAAAACTACACACTCGTTTCTCGCACTTCGTCGCTCTCTCGGCAGTGTACCACCAACGCATACAGCGAAAAAAAGTGACTGAGTTTGTGTCGACGTGACTGAAACTAAAGCCCTCTTTTACTCAAAGTAACGCGAACCATTGTACTCACCTTTCCACACTGCAATCCCCTCACTCATCTTAATATTTATCTTTCCTTGCCCGGCAGAAGATGCCACATTTGAGCGCACCGAAAGGGGAATGAGACGAGTGCTGCATCAGCCTTCGGTTAAGAATCGTGTCGTCACTGATTGAAGGCGAGTCTTCTCCAGACAGTGACGCACTACTCATGTGCAATCCGTGCATCGCATTTGCTTGTTTAGGTGACTTCGATAATCAGCACTATGTCCTTGATATCTGCACTCATTTTTAGTTCAAGAACCATATTAAAAAAAGTCCCGCTCCCCGCGGAGCATTACTAATTTCCCCCTTTATGCGGAGAATTAAGACGCATGTAGGTGCATTTTAGGTTAGATATACCTTATCTTATCAAACCGCACACGTCGCAAATGCCAAGTGTATCGTTCCTTCCTCCGACAGCCGAATCTTGCAAGAATTACTTCGCACGGCGTTTGAACAATGCGCCAAACGTTTTTTTTTTTCTTGAGGTGAGAACAAGTATAGAAGGTGTTGCACGGACGCACTCAAAAATGGCTGTCTGCCTGGAGAGGAAACAGGGAGAGAAGCGTTTCCCTATTGGGGAGGAGAAACAAAGGAGGAAAGCGGCCTGTGGAGAGGAGGTTACGTAGTTACTTTTCCGTATGGACCAACACGCTGTTTACAAACATGCCCACGTGTGCCCACACAGGTGTGTGCACTGCCTGCGCGTGAGTAGGAACCAGATTCGCCTGAGATGAAGCGTCTACGCATGCGCAGTGCCGGCAACAGTGTCAATGCATTGGCGCGACGTCAGGACGCTGGGTTGGGGTATATGGGGATCTTGAACTGAAATGAATCGCTCTTGTGCTCGACCGTGCGGGATTATATAATGTTGAACTTCTAACAATTGAATGGCAGTGATAGATTTCTTGAAATAAGCAAAGACGGGACGACGTGATTCTAGGGAAGATAAATTTGAACTTGCTTTCATCGCCGATGCACTTACAGTATAATAATAGTTAGATAAAATGTAGCGGGCTGCTCTGTTTGGGGCCGCTTCTAGCTACGCAAATAGGTAATTTTGATAGAGACTCCACATTGCAGCAGCGTATTTTAAATTTGACCAAATAAAGGTTTCATGTGCAAGTTTCCTAAGCTTAGCTGGGGCTGCACCCAGGCAGTGCCGGATGTAACCAAGTGTCTTCACTGCATCCGAAGAAATGGTGTTAATGTTGTTAATCCGTGACATATCAGAAGTTAGGATGACATCCAGATATTTGTCGTTATCGACTACTTCGACAATCTTGTTATCTAGTGATGTATGAAAACAAGGAAGGGAGTTTTCTCCCATCTCTTTTCGTCTTTTTACCAACCAAGAGCGACTTAGTCTCCTTCAAAATATCTCCTGCCGGCTAAACCCTAAACCCGGTCGGTAATACCAAGTGCTTACTTAGTCGTGATTACCAGCCACACATGGTCATTTTAGTCGATGACCACGTTAGCCAGCATTTATGCGGCGAGCAAGTGTTTCAAAACGCGTCTTCGGGGCATCGGAACGCAAGGGGGAGCATGGCAATCAAAGAGCAACATAGAGAACGAATAGGTAACACGCGATGATGAGGCAGCCAGCCTCGCGCCGTCATTGGATGGGGTTGGAGGGAAACGCAGGTGGGCACATTTGGGGGGGGGGGGGGGCAAAGAAACGCACAAGGTGCTCAAAAAGTATCCTCCACTTCACCAACATCTGCAGTTCCATAGCCTCCTATATACTGACAAAGCCTGGCAGACCGCCACGAGAAGCGGCGGCGGAAACGGAAGAGGTGGAGCGGCAGTCAATAGATGAAAGGAGAACCATGTGACTGGCGCCCCGCTGCGGCGAGGCGCCGGAACACACTTCTCCCGAGCGAACAAGGGTGTTTCGGGTCCTCGCCGCTGCAAAAGCTGTGCGCTGACGTTCACGTTCCCCAAGAAACGGCTCTTTGATGCTAAGTGCTACCAGATCCTCGCGCTCCAAATCTGCGACCGGGCACTCTATGACTGCGTCGTCGAAATGCCAGGCTTTTTGAGTATAGAGGAAGCTATGGCAGTAGAGACAAAGGTACGGGCACGAGCAGGTCGCTTTGAAAAGAGCCTTCACGGCACGAGTTCTCGTACACAGTAAAGCATTCTGCTGAGATAGGCTAAAGCGCCTGTGCCTCTGTCTTTACTGCGGACATTTCTGAGACAGTATAGACCAGCTTACACGCCCTGTATGGTGCTAGTCTCGTCTAAAGTAACTAGATCCTGGGAAATTATCACCATTGCCTTCCCTGTTCGCTAGCAGGACACAAGCAGATACTAGCATACAGGCGATTAAACCTCGCATGCTGATTGGATGATCGGCTTCAAAAATATATTTGCAACAGTGCTGATAAGAATTAAAATAAACTCACGCAAATGGAAGGCACTATCTAGAAGTATATACAGGAATCAGAGTCTCTACAATCCACTAGCTGATCACGCCCTGCGCCGAGCAGCAGAAAGCTCGGGCCCGCGACCGCCGCTCCGCGAAGCGCCCGTACGCGCGGTCACTCTCGCGAAAAGGCTCCCAACGGAGCCGCGCTCCTACGCGCCGCCCATGGTGGCACCACGAAAATATTTACGAAGTATCACGTCGCGTCCTCTTCCACTTTCCGTCTAACAGATATCTAAATGATATCGAAATATCGGAACTGCAGCCCAATACACGTGTTGTGCACGTGGAGGAATCGGAAGGACCATCGCCGCAGGAACTGCTGTTCTCCGAGAAGGAACACTTGCTCGCCAAGGTGCGACACCAGCTCTCGCCGAAGCCTTCAGAAGAAAGGACAGAGTGCGCCTGATTGCCGGCCATGTCTCACGGCGCAGCACCGGCTACGCCACAAGATATTCTCACTCACGGCGAGCAGCAAGCAGGCGAAGAGACTGAAAGGGTAGTGACCGCGCAGGAGGTAAAGAACCACGCCCAGTACCAGGAAGCCCGAGCGAACCACGCGCCAGAACGGCCGCCTCACCGTCATCGCGAAAGACGAATGGCCACGACATGGCCATTCGTCTCTCGCTCGCCGCAGTTCAAACACAGATCGGTGCAAGACGCACGCCACCGAATATTGTGGTCTCGATTAGGCAGCCCGCCCCAGCCAAGCTACCAATCGAAGTCTCGTAGGTGACTGGGGAGTTTGGAGGAGGTGAGGCGGACGCAGGGACACGAGTCCGCGAGTCCACCTTGTATGAAAGTGGGCCTCGGCTCCAGCAGGGCTTGAGCGAAACGTGACGCTTGAGTGACGGCGATGTCGGGTTGGGGCGCCTGCTCCTTGAGACGTCGGTTCAGATGAAGCGCATTCTGGTAAGCAGGGGACGGCGTCTCAGCGCAGGCGCCACATGGGCCAGTGAGCTCGGCACCGACGCCTCTGCTTGAAGTGCCTCATGAAGTAGATCGCGAGGGATCTGGTCGGGTTAACCTCCTCGTGCGGATCGAGAACATCACCTTCAGTTGGAGTAATGCGAGTGCGCAGTCTACGCAGTGGAAGCTCCATCCTCCTCGATCGCGTGGGTGTGAGAGCGCAGGACGTGTGATGAGCTCCATCTTCTATGTTAATAAAAATCTTAACAGAGAAATCCACACCGGACAGACAAAGTTTTGCGGTGGTACCGCTGTCTGCGTAAGGTACCACAGACGCCTGTAGAACACTGAGTGGGCCAGGTACCTGCGCTCGGCCATGGGGAAAGCGTAGCCTCGGATCCGCTCCACACTCGCCACGATGTCGCTCGCTAGGCAGATCGACATGTCAGGCGAGATGCCAGACGCGCTGTACGTCAAACTGAGGATCTTCACAGCGGTCGCCGCAGGGAGCGGGAAGCTGGGTTGGGTGAGCGGTTGACCCATAACGCAATGCTCTTTTGCTCGTTCAGGCGCGCGCCCGAGAGCGACCCGTACGTCATGAAGACCTGTAGCGCCACGCCGAGGTCGTCCGTGTCGCGCAAGTACAGCGTAATATATCATCGTCGTACGTCGTCACCTCCGCCTCGCGGCTGCCGGGGAGTGGTAGACCGCGCACTTGAGGGCATCAGTCGATGCTTGTGATGAAAGGCTCGAGCGATAGGAGGAAGAGGAGAGGCGAGAGTAAGGGAGCCCCGGCGGAGGCTTCGTGTTACCGATAAGCTTACCTCCACGGGCTCAAAACGCCCTCTGGAGGAAACCCGAAGGCGACGAGCGTGGCGAAGAGGAATGGGTGCACTATTCGGTCGAATGCTTTGTCTTGGTCCAAGGAGGCAATCAAGCCCTCTGTGTAGCAAGAGTTCGTAAACAGGGGCACGTCCCTCGGGAGCGACAACAGCCTGTGGACGCTGCGGCCCGCCAGACGCTGCGGAGACATCTGGCGCGTCAACAAAATGTCTGAGAGAATGTCGTGGAGAGTTGCGCGATCACCGAGGTGAGCAGCCTGTAGTTCCCGTTGACCAACGTGATGGGCCGCCGCGCGCCTGTGTCACTGGGGTCTCCTTCCTCCTTGAGTAGCAGGATGATCCTGTCGTGCCGGACGAACTCGAGCAGCGCATTGCAGCTTCGTAACGAGGCGGCGAAGCAGTGAGCAGACATGTTCCCCAGCACTTCCCAGAAGGGGATGTAGAACTCGGTCGAGAAGCCGTCCGGGCTGGGCACGGATCCTGTCTTCATTTTTCGGGGCGCTCTGTGCAACTCTACCGCGTTAAAGGGGTACTCCTGCGATGTTTTTATGAGTCCCCGATTTGCTTGACATGTCGCTAAACTCGCCAAACAACACCGCCAAAGTAGTATCGCAAATATTAGGTCAAAATAATTTTTTTTCACGAAGTTATTGAATTTACAATTTTGGTCCTCACCGTGTTTGTCAAACTGAAAGTCTCTACTGGCCACAGCGAAAAAGTGACGTCAATGGAAGTGCAGGGGTTCACTCTTTGGACTGTAGAATTTGTTCCCAACTGATTCAAAGCAGTTTCATGATGTCAAATGGATGCTTTGGAAGCTCGCTCCAGTCCCCGCGCTCCAGCATGGAACAAATGACTGGCGTATTCTATTTTTTAGACTGCTCGCTCGACTGGCAAGCCTGCCTTCCCCTGACGTCACGGCACTGAAAAGTGCGGGTGTATTTGAATGTTGGTTTTTGCACCATTTACATTTGCCGATTTCGCAATAACTATTATGAATTTCGCGATACTAAATAGCATACCGGAAAGGGTAAAGGCCGGGGAGTCAGAAAATATAGTTAGTTGAGGTAGCTCAAAAAATCGCCGGGGTACCCCTTTAAGGGACTTGTAGGGGTGAGCGCCGGTGACGGTATAGGACCGTTGGCAAGTTGCGCAGCAATGGGTGCTTCGCCAAGGCCGCGCGGACCACAGCTGCCTCCGAAATCGCCAGGGCCTTGAGTGGGCGCTGATGCTTCGGACGTAAGTTTGGCCTGCAGGTAAAGTCGCGGTTTTTGGAGAAGCTGGAAATGGCGGAACTCGCCGTTACCCCACCTCCGTGCGAAATGTGTAATGCAGGACCTCGAAATAAACACGGGGTCCACCACGACACTAAAAAGCCGTGGCTGCGTTCGTGGACATCCAGAGTAGATGTTGGTATCGGGCGAGGAGCTGCGAGACGTAGCAATGCACCAGAGGAGTCCCAGCGACCCCGCGCCGCACGATGCGGATTCGTAGCGAGGTGACTCGGAGCTCTTCGGCCTTACCCCGCCGCAGTCCACGGCCCTCCGCTACAACACATGCCACTCGCCAGGTTTCCAGTAGGCGGTCCCAGTTCTCCAGTGTTGGTCCGATCATACTCTGGCTCAAAACTTCCTTGAGGCGGCCGCGGATCGTTGGTTCTCGTAAGACTCGGGTAGAAAGACACAATAATCGTAGAGGTAGCGATACACAGCTCCATGAGCAGTGGTCGATGGGCCGAGACGCAGCCGATGCCGGGTGAGAAGTCCACTGTCCCGCAGGTATGAACGGCAGGTGTCAGAGTCTCATTGAGGTAGACGTTATCCAGGCGGCTGCCCGAACGTCCCCGTCTCTAGGTGTATTCGAACGTGGCACCTTCAAGCAGGATACGGCAGTCCGCCATGTCTAAATGTTCGGTCAGACGTCTTGATTCGCGGGCGTTCCACGTTCTGTGGTCATACCCTGGGTCCCTGATATCACATCGGGAGTCGACGACGCAGTTGAAGTCGCCGAGGAGTAGGCAATGAGGCGCGTTAAGGATGTGGACGTCCAAAGTTTGTAAGAATTCCTGGAGTGCGAGGTCTGTGCCGGTAACGCACACGCAAACGGCGCAGAAGCGGGCGGCATCCATGATAATGTCACGGCGACGAACCGGCCGTCGGGGTTAAAACGGCAGGAGGGTTACCACATGAGCGAGCGATTAAAGATAATACGCTCTTTTAGCAAACCGTTATGTGTTCCCAGTAGGGCACATGCTTTTAATCGCGCGCCCCTCGGTCATGGTATCATATGGGAGCGCGCTTAAGTAGAAACTACAATGAAACAAAATATCTGTATTTTTAAGGAACATATATGGGACACGTGTTTTTACAGCGGAGCTGTTGAGGGCTAGTTTTCCCAGGATCGTGTCCGCCCTGAAATGGCCTGATGACACAGAACTCTGGACAGCTACCACAATCTATGAGCGACAGCGGCAACCAGACAACCTGCTTGCCGGTTGTTTTCGTTGCCGCCGTTGCTCAAATATTTGCAACCTTTTTGCCTTTCCACTCTGGCTTGCTGACTTGCTGCCGGCCATTACTTCATTACCGTCATGGTAAAGCTTCGCTGGTCTTCCTTCTTCACCAGAGTGAAAAGGCTGAAAGTTTTTCGTAATTTTTGTTCCGAAAAAGAAAAACAGAAAAAAACGCGCAATATTTATGGCGTTAGACGCAATTCAGGTGGAGGACACGGCCCGCTTTAAACGGGCCCTGCAATCATATTTAAGCGTCTACCTTTTTGCGGTTTCCACATCTCTTGGCGTTCGAGCAAGCGAGAGGGTACGGAGAGAGTAACTAAATATCAGTGCGTCCTCTTCTAACCGGACGACGCGGAAACCTCCTCCACCTCGAACGGCGAGCGTAGAAAGGTCCCGGATGTACGCGGCGGCGCTGCGGTCGTATACGAGCTCGGGAATCCGTTCGGTTCCGAACTTTCCGAAGGCCTTCGGCGAGCAGGTTTGGCTTCCGGGTCTGCCGTTTGGCGGAATGGCAGCGCGAAGTGGCTCCCGTTATGAACTGACCTTGACCCCGTATTTGCTGTCGTTTGTGGCCAATGAAGTGTGATGCCGAATTATTGTTTAATCACGCAGCAAATGCAATGCGAGCCGCCCTGACTGCCCGCTTCTTATCCTGAACATGCTTCAGTGGCGCCCTCTCGAGCCGTCGACACGGAGTTCGGCAGCCGTGAGCGCTCGCTGAGCTCACTACCCCTCGTCTAGTTCACGGCCACTCAAGCGACCAAGGACGACATGAAGGAGGTTATGTTTTGCTTGTATTTGTAATTTTAATTTGCCTACAACTTTTAAAATAAAGCGAAATTCGAGAAAAAAAAGTTTCATTAAATTACTACGTACAGTGCGCTCAGGTTCGGTGCAAATTAAAAACCAGTAAAAAAAAGTCCTTGCAGGGCCCCTTTAATTCCCAAACACAGATCAGTTGCCCAGCCCATTACTAGTGGATTGGCTTGGCTGCTCGGTCGAACACGCTAAAAAGCCTAGTGCCTCCCTTTCGCAACATGCGGTGCTCCTAGTTTGGCGTCTAGCAACGCCTGCTTGTTGTGCAAGCAGACGCGCGGCAGCCTCCGGCATCGTCTGCTATTTCACCACCGTACGCGGAGAGAAAGTCGCCTGCTTTTTGCGCAGGAGTTGCAGTGACGTAAGAAAGACGACGAGCTCTGACTGGCTTCGATTGATGGATAGTGGGTAGACCTCAAGGCAGTTTGTACTGCGGTACGAGGAGAACGGTAACTGTTTGCTAAAAGAGCTCCGGGTGGTAGAAAAATGGAAAAAACTGTCAATTGCGTACCTTTGCTTTAAAAGGGTAATGTCAAAATGCCCGGAGAAGGTAGTCTCCTGGAGAAATAGGAGGTCGCAACCGACTGTCCAGGCAAGCTGGAGTACTTCGACCTGCTTGGTCACTCTGCGGAATCCCTGAACGTTCAGGGTGAGAACACGCAGGCGTGCGAGAAGTCGGGCAGGAGGCCACCGAGCTCTACGCTCAGTCCGTGGGTATCTCGGACGACGCTGCAGTGTGCTTGTACTTCCACTTGGCGTGCCAAAGTCATTGCGCAGCCGCTTCGGGTGTGCCGCCGCGGGTGGAGTGCCGCGCTGGTGCCTGAAGTCCTCGCAGCTTGAGAGGACGAGCTTCCCTTCTGGAGCACCACAACGCTTGCTGCGAAGTCTTCAAAGTTCCGGGGTATCGTGGCGGTGACGATCTCGGTGACCCGAAGTTAGGCGGGTTTCTTCTGTTTGAGGGCGGCTTCGTTGGTGGCAAGGCGGTCGTCGATGACGAGGCGTTCCTGGACTGAAGCTCCCGTGAGGTCACTCCAGTCGCGAGGCTCGGGCGGGACAGAAACTCTGGCGCTGCCGGGGGTTAGAATTTCACCGTCGCTTCCTCGGAACAGAAATACGTGGGGGCGTATCGTCAGGCTGCTCGAAAACATGATCACGGGCGCGTTCGAAAGCGGGGCCGTTTAAACTTTCGAAAGCGGGGCCATTGGCACTTTCGAATGCTCGATCGTTGGCAGTGGCGGGGCCGGCCCCGGCAGTGGCGGGGCCGGCCTGACCGTGGCGTTGTTGCGACGTGCTTGTACAAAGATGTTGCGGTGGGAACGGGTGGTGCTGTCGCGGTAGATTCGGTGGGCGCAACAGTAACCACGGGGGCGGTTGCCTTCGACGCTGGATGTGGAGGGGCGGCAGGGGGTCCATCGCGAGGAGTTGACTCCAGAGATGGGAACTCGTACAAGCTGCGACCGGCCACGCAGGAGTAGCTACAATGGGCCGTAACTTGCGGTCCGTCGGGAACGATTGGAACGCTGGTTCCGCCGATGTTCAGAGCACCGGCGTTGACGATGCGGCTCACGGCCGACGACAAAGTGGCAGAGGGTAGGAAGTTTGTGGCTCCCAGATGTTAAACGGAGAACGATTCGGCAGTGCCGACAATGACTGCGGCCGTTTAGAAGATGTAATCCACGAACACGCCCGGCGGACAGGAAACGCCGAAGTTCAAAGCCTTCTTAGGCTGCGGAGGCGACGCAGGGTGCATGGGGCACCTGATGCTACCCCTGCCAGGAACGACCAGTCCGGTGTTGCTTGCAAAATTAACAATGGACGGCGATACTACTGTAATCGGTCTCAGTTGCCATGGCAGTCACCAATTTGGCCCGTTCAAATTTTTGGAACTTTGAAGGAATCGTTTAAAACCGGCTGTGCAAAGGTACAGATGGATCATCGTACTAGATTGTACTAAAAGCGTTCCTCGCAAATATCGGTCGTTTACAAGCGTGCGTAAACATCTAAACGTTGGCGTCCAGGAGATATTTAAATTTGCTGCCCAGAGGCGCTGCCCAAACTCAAGAGCTACATCCCTATTGACGTTTATGGTCGTTTCGTTCACATTAGAAAGTTTAGTAGATCGTAGGCTGCAGAAAGCGGGCGACAGCGGGCGCGGCGGGCGCCTACTCAATCCATGATTAGGAGTATCGGTACGAGCTCCCGCTAGTAAACCGAAGCTCTGGCTTACGATCTACTAAAAGTCCGTATTTATCGCCGCGTCAGTTAGGGTGTGTACGACAGGTCAATCAGAATGCAAGGCGTGTAATTGACTTAGTCAGGAACACGCCACAACAGGTCGACAAAGTCTCATGGAAAAATCCAAGGAACTCAAATACGCCCGTTTTGCACACCTCCCCCCCCTCCCCTCTAAAGAGAAATAAAAGAAATTGGCTGGTCGGCAGGACCGCCTCCCTGGCAAGCCTGAATTCCCTGAATCCTGGGAAAGTAGCTCCAACCTCCCCGTATTGTCGCCATTTTGG
Source organism: Ixodes ricinus (assembly GCA_037355805.1). Classification (NCBI taxonomy): domain Eukaryota; kingdom Metazoa; phylum Arthropoda; class Arachnida; order Ixodida; family Ixodidae; genus Ixodes; species Ixodes ricinus. Next base: position 49,493 of record JAZHYW010012776.1, on the reverse strand, counting down.
TTCATGGCGTGAGCAATATCTTTTTGATCTCTCGATTCTTGGTAAGCCGGTCCAAATTTCCGGTGATAGGTTGCTTTATCCATACATTATTGATTACCGATATTTTGTTATCCACGCACTGGCGAAACTAGGGTACATTGCACCGCCACGAGATTCGGCGTCGGTGTTTGGCAGCATTGAAAGATAATTTTCCTCACTTGATACACGCGAGGACAACGATACCATTGTAAATGATATGTGTAGAGAAGCATGATTCATAAGTTGATTGCATGCACAGTGCCAAAGACGCTTATATTGGCCAGGAATACTTTCAGTGTTGGTCCATAGCGGTCTTGGCGCGACTGGTTTGAGAACGACCTTTTTTGAAACTTGAAAGATTTGAATGGACCGAAATGGAGATTGCTATGACAACTGACACACAGAGTCAGTCATTTGCTCAGGTGTCGAGGTCTGTGTGTTAGTAGCTGTTTGTGTCCGGCTACAAGGCAGGGAAGGCAATGGCGTAACTTTACCAGGATCCAAGTGACTTTAGGCCCCCAAGGAGGCGAAGTCCCGAGGCCGGTAGATGCACAAAGGAATCGCTTGTTCCGCGCATTGGCTACGTCGCGTATTGGCTAATACGCATTGGTCTATCGTTAACAGGCGTAACTCTTGATGACCCCTTAACACTCACATATACGTGTTTTGCGTGAGTTGCAAACGTTGTGAATTTTTTGCTCCTAGACTGAATGTGTGTGTTATGAAATATGAGTACGTTGCGTACGCAGTGTGGACATAGCTCTGAGTCACCAAGACAAAGTAAAACTGTTAGGGTGTCGCCTTCGCCCTGAATGTTCACTCGGGTTACGTGTACTCAGGGCAAAATGCACTTAAGCAGTGGGCCACGTTTTATTTCGAGAAGAACCACTATGATTGGGCGACAAACGAGGAACCAACAGCGCCTGGCTTTGGTTGTAAAAGCGTTGCATCAAATATATAGGCGAGAGTGGAGTTTATCAGGAACAACAACCGCGATGCCTCCGGAAGCGATTAAGCGTGCCCATAGCATCACCTAAAGTGAGCACGGAACAGCCGACGCCAAACAGCGTAGCTTCAAAAGGTTCGATATTGAATAAAACAGAGTGAGGATGGGGGAATTTTCAGAACTTCTAAAAAGAATCCCACGCAAAATACATTAAGAAGGCGCAGGGCGTCAGGGGTTACAAAAGGCGCTGCTAACACTGAGAAAACATCTCGACAACATTTACCGTCAACACAAAGGAAACACATATTTTTGGCGACACTGTCACATTGAGGCATGAGCAACCGCCGGGAGACATGTCTTCGTCATCCGGCAACCGTGTTCGCGGATCTATTTTCTGACAGTTGGAGGATAACCTGTCTCACCACACTGACGGCGCTTCCAACAGGGGGAACATTTCGACGTCTTTTTTGTTTACATTTGTTGTGTACGCTGTGGCGTCGCAGTAAATGTGCCAGTACAATGTGCTAGGGCAGTGGTCTCAAACTCATTTGAGCGTGGGGGCCAGATAGCCCGCACTGGGAAGGCCGAGGGCCAACGTTGACCGGGGGGGGGGGGGGGGGGCAGTCAAACGATTTGAAAGAGAAGAGACCTTGTGCTGTGTACTTTTTGTAAACTCAGTTTGGCCAGTGACATTTCTAGATTTGATTAGTTTATATTACTACTTTGGTCCCTGACCTGATGTAAATCAATAATTACAATGCCCCCCCTCCCCCCACCAACGTGCTCGAATTTTTAATAGAACAAAAGAGCAAGTACACTGACGTTCCCGTTGCTCAGTTCACTGTGGAATTAACCAAGCTCAAAATGTCTCTAAAAGCGACATCATAATTTGGCAGTTCTTGCTTTCCTGACGATTTCTATTACAACACCCATATACTTGTCTTTTAATGGTGATTTTTTTTATGGCGAGAATCCCGAGCTATACTCCGTCTCATCCTACGATGGACTAAAGCCCAATGCTACAGGCCGCCATCTCCAATCATGAGCCTGTTAGAAACCACGTGGTATATTTGCTCCGTCGTACGTATCAGTGCGCCAAGACGCGTCATGCGGAGGCAAGTTTATCGTCTGCTTATCGAGCCCTCGCGGCGGCTCCGTCTGCTTGCTACTACTGAAGACTACTGAAGGGATTAATACCGTCTGGAACCGATGGGGCAGTCGGATGAGTGTTCGACACGGGAGCGTATGCGCGGACCGCGTGCGGAAGGGAGATGCGGGTCCGGGTAGGTTTTACGAACACGAAAGTTGGATTGGATTGGATTGTTATGGCTAAGGCGAAACGACTTTATGTCAGTGTTGCCTGCGCACCGTCCAACTTCTCCAAACTGTTGACATGTTTACGAAATATGGCAAGAACGTTTCTGGAACTAAATACCATGTACCTTTAGTTCACCAATGTAAAATAGCGCGCTATCATAACAGAGAACCATATGCGTTAGATTAGTGCTCTTCGTAGTCTGCGTATCAGAATTTCTCTCGCGCACTCTTTCGCAATGCGGATGCAAGCTTTTCTGAGGCAGTGCTCCGCCCGCCAGCCTTCGGGCCCTAGTCCATCGTAGGGTGAGACGGAGTATAGTCGAGAGTTCGCGCAGCCGAGATTTATCCTTCAACAAAGAGCTCGCGCTTGCAGTTTACTAGCGGAATGGTTGTACATTACAAAAAGTTGGGAAGCAAAACATGAAACGGAAACAAGGGGCAAATGAACAGAAACAAGGAAAAACTATGTGAATACGTTAAAGAGAGCGGAGATGCTTTTGAGCGAAAATGAATCAGCGAGATGAGATCACGATGGCATTTCCATTTCCAGAGCTCGAGACATGGAAACCGGGACTCGTAGCCGGTTGCTTGCGGGCCGCGTCCCAGCGAGTCGCGGGCCGCATGCGGCCCGCGGGCGGCGTGTTTGAGACCCCTGTGGGCGTTCAAATGGCCAAAAATCACTACGGGACGATCCCACCAGTGCTAAAAATCGCCATGAAAAGTATTTCGCGCTCTTTATATCATTAAAAATTTCTTCATACGTTGACAAAGCAGCTAGCCCTAACCGAGGAAGACCTGATTGCTGTTATTTTTATGATTTACTCTACCACATAAAGCCGTTTTGAGCACTATGAAATTCCAGTCTCAAGTGTAAGCGACACTGTCGTTAACTGTACTTTAAATTGTTTTGCGTAGCGTGGTGTTCAGCTTTAATCATTTAAAAAAGGCCGGTTCGGCTGTCACAACGATCAGTGTAATAAGTATTTTTCAACGCTACCTATTTGTCTTTCTTGCCTGCTTTATTACCGCTTTAATCGCCGAAAAATTCAAAGGTTCCTAAACAATTTTACGTATCCCAAGCGACCGCTTTCATGCTTGAGCATCAGCAATCAATATCGACAGCAGTCGTTTTCATGCTCCGACCTTTGTATCGCTCAATTTCGTTAATGATTTTTAACAAGTTTTGAACAGCTAAGCAGGTGGGGTATTTTTATCATTCTGGCGATATGTGGCCAATCTTTTCCGTCAATTCAATTTCAACCGACTGTTTGAATGTTCAAGACAGTTGCTGTGACATCCATGGCAGTCGTTTTCCATAGTTGCGTACTCATTTACCAAAGTATATCAGCTGCACATCAAGCTTGAATATCGGTATATAGCATTGTCCAGCCTTTAATGTCAGTACCTTTTTAGAAAGAAACAGGTTACTGATCGGGTGCTTGACCTTTGAAGCAGTGTCTACGTCGTTTTGGCGGTACGAAACCTGCTAATCCATCAAATCGGGCAACAAGCATTGTCCGACAGAAGATGCTGCTGTGTTTGTTGCCGATAGTGGTCACAGCGATGCAACATTGTTGCTGTTATTTGTGTTGTGCTGCTGTTCCTCATAATGTGACAGGTAGTTGTTGAACAACGGGGCCGACGGACACCATGTTGCCCGAGTGTTGATGAACATGTTGTTTCGACGTCGACGATGTGTTTCCTCATTGTGACAGGGCCTTAAAGCTCAAAGAAAGTGTTTCAGCATGAGTTTTGCCCTCAATATGATACAGTATAGACCAACACGCGTCCCTGACGTCACACAGCTGCGGTGGCGCTCTCGACGGCACTGCGCATGCGCAGACCTGTCCCTTCACGCAAATTCGGTTTCTGCGCACGGGCAGTGCTCCACCTGGTGTAGGCAAACGCGGGCTTGTTTGGAAACAGCGTGCCGGTCTATATGTGCGAAGTACGCGCCAGGTGCGGACCAGGAAAGTACAGTATATAACTTGGTCGCGTGCGATTCGTTGGACTTAATAATTTGGAAAGGAGAGCGTTACCCATACTCGATACTAGTACAGGTTCATTTCAGACACGTCTTGAATTCTATGAATGCGACATTACCTTATCGGCTGGGTCATAAAATCCTCCACTTATATTGTAGTCTTGAAGAGCTTTTCTGCAGGTATCGTTTGCACTTATAAAATCTCCGGGTAGTCGTGGATCTTCGGTAACTGTGTGTGTGTCCGTTAACAAACAAGCAAATAGTGGATTTCTGCAAGTATACATGAAAACAATACAATAAGTAAGTTTTTATTTTTATGCGGTCGTGTATAAGATGACATGATAGGTTAAGGCCACTTCACACAGGGAAAGTGCATTGACATTTTAGTATTGTTGAAAAAATTATCATTCGCTGTGACAAGTATCGGGGGAATTGATGCAGATCAAATTCGACAACTCGGTTCCTCAACTTGTATATCTACGAGGCGTCATGAACGTATAGACTATGCGAACATTTCCGGTTAAACTACATGCGATGATTCTCATAGGTGAGGGAGAGTGTTTACACTTTGCTCTCCCTTGCTCTGACTTTTCATTGTCCACATAGAACGAAAAATCTGTTTTTTACAATGATTACATCGCGTAGAGCAATGTTGTTGGGGTGCCTGTGATAACGCTTGAGGCCCTGGCTGCTATTTCCGATATCAAAGAGGACCCATAGACGTATTCTTCAATAGGGCCATTCTGGCAACAAACAAGACTCCTTTTCCGCGTGAGATGCTCGAGGCACTGAGCATGGAAGAATACGGAGAGAATGTGTTCACCTCGTCCATCACTATCCACACCGAAAAAAAGGAGTATTTTCGGAATACAACGCCCTGACAACTTGTCCATCAAAATCTACAGAAAAAAATATTTACGGTGTGCCATGTTCAGGTAACTCGTACAAAGAGCTGGTTAGTTTAAATTTAATAATTTTTTGTGCAAATAGTATTTAAGTTTAGTAGTTGTTTTGTGTATGCAAGAACAGCTTTTGAAATAGACAATAGCACATACGAAAACATGTTCTAAAGCCAAGTTGTTAGTCAGCTGTTTTCTATTTTTCCGTCCTTGCTGCGTCTGTTTCTGTAAGATCAAGCTAACGCACCACTTAATTAACTATTGCTATTTGATCGAGGTTACTGCTTTAAAAACAAACTTAAATAATATTATTCCTGCTTATAAACAAACTTAAATAAAATTATATTCCAAATGCCCCGTATGATTATCATTCAGAACCTTCAGTTTTTTTTATATAAAGTAATTGGCATAAAATATTGCATAAATGTCGTCGACTTTATTCCAGTCGTTTTTCGTCTGCAGAACTTATAAAGTGTGTTACATTCGACTTCCGGAATAACTAAGTATGAGACCATCAGGGATAGTCGATGCTGGGGAAAAAAGGCTGGTCCCTCGACACCGCACAAATATTTTTTCTAATCTCTCTACTAACGTTTTTCGATAGTTCTAAATTAGTGCTATATTAATGAGAGGTGTATTTCTGATTCCAAGAGCCCATTTACGCTCACGGTCATCTAGGCTGTTGTATGTTTTTGGAGTATAATTTTTTTTATTCACGTGTTATAGGTATTTTTATTATTTTGTCATTATATATTTTATAATATTACTAGAGGCTTTTGTTGTCTTTGTAGTTTGTTTTTGAAACTTTTGCCCATGTAACGGGCTGCCAGACCCCGTCGAGCTGCTTTTACCCTATCTTCTTTGTCTGGGAGACTCTTCCAGTTACGTCTTAAATGACTAAGCTTAGAATTTTACTTTCAAATGTAGTGCACCACTGAAAGAAATCAACGCAGCACAAGAAACTAATCAAGAATTATGCGCTCCGAAAACCGGCACTACCTTGCTCTCTCTTCTCCGTTTTACCGTACGACGAAATGCATATGACACAAGAAGCAAGTAGGACCAATCCAATAATAAGGTTTTGTCGAAATCAAGATATTTAGTTCCGCAAGTTGTTTTCTGGTAGTTTAATTATTGAGTAAATATTTCAACATCCCCTTGAATCGACGTTTGTAAATTTTTTAGTTTTGTAATTACTGATAATAATCCGAATTTATATCTAAAAGCGTTTCCTTACATTCAAAGGAACAACAAAAAAAAAACGCGAGGTGAAATTAGTGAAAAAATAATGGACTGAATAAATATGTTCTGGAATTATTTAACTGCGTTGGATATTGAATTTATATTATGTTCAAAATATCGGATATTCCGGATGCCATCACGGCAGTCTGTGAACTAGAACCCCTCGGCCGCCACCGTCACCGCCTCAGAGCGGGCGACTCTCCCGACACTCCACCGCAACGCCAAGAGCGCCTCACTCGTTTTAACCAATCGCCTGCCGAGAAGCCCGTTGTCGTCATGCTTCAACGTCACGCAGCGCACTTTAGTTCACGTTTCTGACGCCGTCTCGGAGGGTCTCAGGCGTCGTTCCCGGCATGATTATTAACACACCTGTGTAATTGACTGGTGCGGCACCCAAACGCTTGTTAGGGCTAAAACTTGGACAGAAGTGTCTGGGACGGTCCTGACGCCCGTTTCAATTCTCTAATAAAACTTCAGAATAGCCTTCATAATCCCCCTGAAATTCCTCATTCAAAAGCCATCTCTGCACAGCATGACAACGCTCGTGGACTCCAAGGGGCTCAAATGTATATATCTTACAAAAAGAAAATGAAAAAAAAAAACACGTTAGGTGGTTTTTTTGCGGAACTCAAAGAATAAAGAGTAGGACGTACCTAAGATAGCCCATACCTAAATTAGCCCTAGGGGTGCTATAGCAAGGAATGATAATCCCTTCGAAAGTTAGGAGTTCCTTACAATGTCTAAGCCTGTTATTACACACGTACTAGGTACTAGTCCAAGCCGGTGATGAGCCGAGGCCAATCACTCATTAACCCAGTTGTCAATAGAAATATCCTGAATACTGAGTGTTGCCGTAGAGGTAATACCATGGGGCGGCAGACGGAAGATTACACGGATCTCTAAACCGAACGTTCACTCAACTGAATTCGTAGCTCAGATGACAAAATCACATGCGAATATTCTACAAGTCACTAAATGGAAGGCTTTATTGAAAATCAGATAGTGTTATAATGACATGAACGATAAGTGACGAAACCATGAATATCTGAAGAAACTGAGGCATAATGTGGCAAGCTTGTGCCACAGTAAAAATACAATAAGTAGAGTCGCAAGCGCCGATGTCTACAAGCAAACAATATCGAGCGCCAACATAAGATTGCTTTAGTGGAGCGCGATTAAGTTGCATTTATACGCACAAGGCGATTTTTAAGCTAAACAAATGTCTTAAAAAAGAACACTGAAAGCTTTATTAACGTTGTGCAGGTGAGCTATATGGCCAGGGGAACAGAATATAGGGGTATAATCGTCATTGTGAACCTACTAATGAGCTAAAATCTGTCAAACCACTTATAAAATAATAAGGATAAAGATATTGTTCTAGTCAGAAACCTACTGAGCGTCTATAAAAACCACTAACTAAATTTATTTTGTTTTTTATTTGGGGCGCGTAGGAAGCATGGGGGTGCTCTAAACGTAGCCCTCACGCAACGGGCTCAATGTTAATGGCGAGAAAATGGACCCGCGCGGTTTTTCGTCTTTTATAATTCACGTTTTTGCACCACCAGCATTGCGCCCATTGTAACTTTAGCGCACCATTAAGCCATTGCAGTGAATAAACTGTGCACTTCAATGTAGTGATATCAAAGTCAAAGGCAGGGTGGAGGCAAACTCGTGTCGGTTTCCATATTTCGATTCGCCCAAGGAGCGCACACTGTGTTGTCTCTTGGCTCTCTGCAACGTCATCATGAGATATCTGTGACAGCCCGTGGAACATAGTGCAGCCCCTGCAGTTCAAGATGCTTGTCCTAGCTAAGCATGCGCAGTTGAATTTCCTCTCAAAGGCAATGGAACGCGGTATTGATGTTTCGAATAGTAACTAGTTGTGCGAGAACCGCATTGATAGTTATGTGGGGTCCAAGTGGACGCGGATTTCATGATAGGAGGCGTCGTCACGAATGGCTACGGAGGGTGTTGCAGGAGGAGGAGAACTGTCTACGAAAACTGTACAACAAAAATACGATGATCTGCTCCATCTGTGAGAAGCGATCGAGGCGGCCGCATTGAACGTTCAATATGCTTACAACGTGCAGCAGACGGACTAACTGAAGAACACCAATCTGCGCTGCCACTAGGACGACCCGCCCTAATACGGCAAAAAATCGAGTTAAAACCTGATTCATATAGTGCAATTTAAGTTACAAATTTGTGCAGCAGAAAAGCGTGGTAAGCGCTGCGGCGCATGGCCATAAATTTAATATAATGCACGCTAGAGGTTCAGCTGGTTCTAGTCTGCAATTTAAATTTCAAGCAGACGGCAACCAGTCTTATATTGACTTTCGGTAATACAACTTTGTGTAAAATATGACTGCATTTCACTTTCTTTCGGCGTTTCACTATTAAAACTAACATTTCGAAGCATTCATTTGTACTGAATAGCATTGGACAATTGTCGTTTGTCTAAGTAAAAATATTGGCCAGTTATAGTTCCTTTTCTTTCAAATTATTGGCTTTAAACGTGGTGCAAAAATATTAAACGGCATCTCGAGTATAAAGAAAGACGTCAAGAACTATATGCGCACTCGCACTGGATCAATATCTAGTATCGCCGTGTGCATGTAGACAATCAAAATGAAGGGAAAGCAAAGCAATGAGTGAGATTTGAAATAAGTTACGTTCGTTCTATTCACTCTAATCATATATGGGTGCTAAGGTAAGCTTTTTTTTTTTTTTTTCTGGCAATCAGAACATCACATTTGCATGCTCGAAAACTTCGGATATAGGGGAGGGCCAGCAAACTCTTCTCGCCGGATAAATTCAGCACAATACAAAAAGGGAAACTACTTTTATACTCAGTGTATTTTTACGATTTTGCGCATTTAACCGCTCGTAAATTGGGGTCATTTTAGTGGTAAATAAATTTTATAGATATTCAATATTAGCGTCTGTTGGTGCTCGTTGATCAAGTCCTACGTTATTTTGAACTGTAATAGTTGCTTAGATTTGTTGCGTTCCCTTACACACTGATCGTGGAACATAGGATTCGGCCCAGAATACCGGGAACATAAACATAGCTCACTGATCGGGAAAATACTGTAACTAAAGGAAATGTACTTTTTTCCTACTAATAAAGTTGGCTACTTTTTGCTACGGCTCAAGTGCCTAAGGTAATACCCCTTATTTTCCGGAGAAGAGACAAATGCACGCGCGTTTTACATAGGAATGCACAAAAGCTTCACAAAGGTTAAGTGGTTGAAATTTGCTTTAATGTGATAATTTTATGCGCTCGGTGTCCCAAATGCGAAGCTCAAGCTAAATCTCACCCCGTGGATCAGGTTTAAAGGGGTACCCCGGCAACATTTTGACCTACCCCAACTATCGATATTTTTTTTATTCCCTGCCGTTACCCTTTACGGTATGCTATTTAATACCGCGACATTCGGCATAGTTATTGTGAAATCGGAAAATTAAAGTTATTCTAAAACCAATATTCAAGTATACTCGCACTTTTCATTGCCGTGATGGCGATGACAGGAAGACTTGCCAGTCAAGCAGGCAGTCTGAAAAATGAAGCATGCCGAGCATTGGTTTCGGGCCGTTGCGCGGCCCGAAACAGGCAAATGCACGACCATTGAACCGACGCGTCGAAAAATTTAGATCGGCGGTGCACTATATTGAGGCCGGGGATCTCGGAGGCCAATTGAACGTCTTTCAACGTGGTCAGGTTTGTACGCCGGACGGGTCGACCGTTTTGTCTTGCACGTGTTTGGCGCTTTATGGATTCATCAAAAAACGTGATAACGTAATGAACATGGGTTTTCGAAATTATAGCTTTATGAATTAAATACCTCGAGAAGTAACAAAAAAGATAGACTATTTACTTTTGGTGAGGTTTCTTGTTTTAGGTCATTGCGATTTGTATTTTGACCGTGAGACTTGAAAACACAAAAAAAGAAACAAATGAGCCTGCTGTTCTAGATATTCAGATCGGTAAAACGAAGTAGGACTGTCACAACAGTGTTATGCTTACAGCATAACAAACGTAATATCAATGTGAAAGAACTACTCACACCGTTCAATGATCAAAATTACTTTTAGCACTGAGTGCGGGGACAGTTAAAATGACTGCAGCCAAGTAATTACTATTTTTTTATGAATAGCTATTACAGAGTTTAAGCAATGTAGAAATACTAATTTATGATTTTTGCGGATCAACTAGTGGTCTGCGAAAAATTCCGAGGACACTTAAGCACATGTTAAGTGTGGTGAATGCGAAAGCATGAATGCTATTCCCCGCTCCCTTAGTTCGTCTACGGTGAGCTGGCTTGGTGGGTCACGTTTCGCTACTGCCGAGGTTGCGGCCGGCGGCCGAACCAACGCCCGCGTGCTGTTGCCCACCTTGCCGTGAAGATACGTGCGTGAGTGCACGACTCTAGAAAGTCTTCACTAAAGCGAAAAAAGATATGCACTGGGCTGAACCACGTAACGTTCCCGTACCCCTATTAACGGTGCACACAATTTTGTATATAAAGTACATAAACTAATTAGGTGGAAATTACCTAGGTGGAATAAATATCAGAAGGAATGAATTTACTATGCTTGAAATGTAGCAGAGTTCTTGTCTTCTAGGCGACTTGTCGCCATTGGAAAATATCGGCCAGGTCCGTGAACCGACCCTGGACATTTCGAAGATTCGCGAAGTGCTCTACCGACTGAACTAACTAGGAGCTAGCCGTCAGTACAACAAACACAGTTTAACTGTTTATACCACTCTTGATCGTAACTGCCATAATTATAAATTTTTAATCAATATTAAGTAAAAATTCCTGTACGTCTGGGGATATGTAGAACTAACGGGGGTGCTGTAGGTCAGCGCTTTATCTCGTTGTCGTTGAGGCGGCTACGAAACAAAATAAAGTCGCATTATTTCAGTATAGAGTATAAATGATGAATATGTTCTGTGACATGGAAAACTAACATAACAATAAAAACAAAATCGAAAACGTTCCAAAACAGTCGGGGCTTTCTTTCCGTATTGCGCGCGCGCAGCTTGCCAAGTAGGCAGCGCGAGCGTGGCCTAACGGTTAGAGCGCCTGCCTCCCACGCGAAAAGCCAGGGCTCTGATTCCCGGCCGCGGGGGCGCCTTTTTGTTGACATCTAATGTAATGTTCTGGTAAATTCGAGAACCGTGTTGCTTGTTCGAGATCAGAAAGTTCTACACGCCGAACCTTCTGGACCGATTATTCCAGAAGCCCACGCATGTACTGTACATAAGGGGCTCCGCGCGGCGAGCCGCAGTTCAGTTCCGCCCCAGCGTTCGACTCTGCTGTCACGCCGACCTCGACGCCCGCAACGCTCTGTTATTTTCTCTTTTTCCTTTTATTTTTGGGCACAGATTCGCCCCATTAAACGTTTAGTTTCTTCCGTTACTATCGCCTCATCAATTGTCATTCGTGACAATATCAAGGTGAAGAGTTAGCGTCACTTCGAGTATAGAGGTATTTAACGATCAGACAATAAAAAAATATATTTGTTACAATTGCTCTAATTTGCGTGTTTTATCAATCGCCAAAAAATTTAACTTTTTTATTATACAATATTTTTTTCAGAAGTTCCACAACTATGCCCTGTTTAATTATAAGTAAAAACGCAATCAAGATATGAACAAAAAAATGCGATCACACATATTAAAGACACAATGTCACGGCGTATTCACTACATTTGGTTTAACCGATGATTGCACGAACACAAAAGAAGAAGAAAAAACAACAATGAACTCTTTGTTCGTGCTACCTTGGCGCTGCTTGATTTGCTTCATCAGCCGTACTGCTGGCCGTGCCTTCATCTAAGTTAAAGCGAAGTTAAAATTGAGATCTTAAGGTGAAACCAACGTTACTAAACCAATCACTTGGGAAACTGCCATAGAGACTGCTCTGAGAAAGTGGCCCCGATCTGTCCTCGCGAACCGAGCTAATGGCGAACACAACGTCGCCATTGCTCCCGCAGCGGCCACTCGAGGAACCGCACGTTACTTCCATTTCGGCTTTGATCGGCCATTTGTGCGTCGAAACAGATACAGTGGAAGAGGTTACAGGGTGCCACCCCCGTCTCCTCAGCGGACGCGCCGCGTCAAACTACCGAAGTTAAAATACACGTAGGTCCGGACGCGCTACCTGAAAGCACCCCGCTGAGGCATGGTTGTATAAAAACAATATTAATCGTGACGCAAAACCTTGCAAACTAAAGATTTTAAAAACATCACGCGCCCCCTCATTTTGTACTAAACTCCAATAAAAGTTACCACAAAAAGAGTTTTTTCTGTTGGTTTTTACGCAAAAAACATGCTTTCTAAAAGCTCAAGGTGACCACAGTACAGACAAATGATGCGAAAGTGGCGCTGTTGTCGTATTTAGCTCGGTCTCGGTGGACGCCAGCGGCCCAGGTTTCGATGGCGAGTTTCCCAACTGTGTGTTTTAGTGACGTTGGGTGAAACCAACGGAAGGGCATCCCGCACGCCCCAGCAAAAAACAACAGCAGCGTGTTCATTTCTCGACCAAAAGACGATCTTTTGATGAACAACCGACATCTCAATTGCAGGGCGCCTTCTCAGAAATAGGCCTCCGTCAGATTGCGGGCACCTCGGACGTGATTAGACCCCACCAATGGGGACCCGTTGGCCAGCGCTTTGCCTAAGATACACCGATATTTTTTATATATAATTTTCGGTGAAAACCCACCAATATGGTTAGGGAAAGGATATTTTGCACCATTCCGACAAGGTACTGTGTGATTGAAAAATAATTACTGCAATTGATAAGAAAAATGTTTATTTGCAAACATGGAGGAATTGCACTCGCCGCGGAATTCCTTTCACGGCGTCAATTTCATTTGGGCATACAGATGCACAGTAAAACGCGCCTAAATCAGATGTGGTTCATTCGCAGCCTCGCGATTGTTGTCTTTACACCTCTGGCTCGCTCACTGCTTGCATCCACTCTCACATCAGTTGACATTTCTGTATCTCACGTTGCGTTCCAAAACGCACGTGACTGCAAATGCTAATCATGCTATTTTTGCACACCTGTCACGATTTGAATTTGATATTAGAAAGCTGCAACTTTTTATACCTGAATGGGAAAAATCTATGATTGAATATTGAACTTCGCGTATAATCTATCAATATGCAGTTTCTGGAAAATTTAATATCAAAACGATGCTTCGTAATTTAATATCTCGCTATTTCCGTTAATTGACGTGATTCAGTTTTTATAGCACCGAGAAATTACACCATTTTAAGCTTTATTTGTCATTGAAACATGTACATTCTTTGTGCAGTTCACTTCTTACTTGTTTTAATTTACTATATCTAACTAACCGTTCATGTAAAATTATCCTGAACATTGGGGCGTTACAAGTCTAGGAAAACAAATGTTCAACTAAAAACTAAGAATAATCGTAATATCGAGACATTAAATTGTAGTAACAACGAGTTCTTTCATTTGACGTTAAATCTATGACTGTAGAATGTATAGATTAAAATATATAAAGCGCCTAGAAAGAAGCAAAACGGCCTCCACGGTGGGGTCGCACCTTAAGAAGTTCACCATAAGCCGGGGTCACACTGCTTTTACATCATACAGAAGACAGTCTGCATACAGATTTGAACGGCAGTCGCCTTGAGATCTGTGCTTCAAATGCCGAATGGCAATGAGCTCAAGGAAAAATCTTAGCACGCGGCATTGAACCCTGGATATTGCGGGTCTTGTGTTTGCAGGCTACCTTTTGTTTTGTATAATGCATAGTGTAGTGCAACGCAGGCTTTAAAGGTAACATAGAATTGTTATTCGTTTAAAAAGATCGAGTGGAGGTATTTGTGTGTTCTTGCTGCGTTTTCTCGCGCAGATAACTTTCACGTGAAATAATAAATTGCGAACATATTAATTGGTTTTTAGTATTCAGTTGATTAATTGACTTACGATTATTCTCAGCACAAGAATAACGGAGTCAATCCAAATTTTGCGAAATATCGCCACGGGTGACGAGTTTTGAATATGTTCACAAAACGTATAAATAAGAAATGCTATTCTTATTAAAAAAAACCTAAAGACGGATTCTGAGTCCGAGAGAAGTGTGTGTGCTTTGTAAAGCAACGCGTGAAGGGTAGGACTTTATATTACATCCAGTGTTTGACTGTTAGCTTATCTGAATAACTGATATAAACGTTTTTCATTTTGCTAAAAAGGAAATAAAATTAGATCCTTCTGGAAAAAATGAAAGTCGCTTACAACCCTCTGCAACACCGAATTAGAGCGCAGCTCTTGAGGAGAGGAGAGAAGGATACTGAGGAGAGCGTGTACTCTCCTCCTCCTCCTCACCTCCTCATCCTCCGTGCTACTCGTCCCTTCGAGCGGCGTCGGCGCAGCCGGGAGGTCACGTGACCCTCGTGACCTCACGGAAATCACGTGACGTTGCCGGGGTCACGTGACCCTGGTGACGTCACCGGGGTCCACGTGACCCCCGTGACGTCACGTGAAGTCATCGCCATAGTCAGGGATGCCGTCATCAGTGAGGTTACCAGTATGACGTCATCAGTGACGTCATCAGTGATGACGGCATCAGTGACGTCATTGTGATGATGATGATGACGATGAGAATGCCGTCATTACGATGACGTCACTGATGACGTCATCAGTGACGTCACCAGTGACGTCGCGCGTCCCATAATGCATCGCGCGGTTACGCCGACGCCGACGGCGACGGTGACGGCAACGCCGCTCAAGCCGGAACGGGCGCCTAAGAGCGGCACTTTAAAACTATTATGGTTAAATATCCTATTTTTGTGATTGTGGCTTTTATTAGCGGCTACATTGCGACAATTTGTATTAATCATAATAATACACTTAAGGTATTTCAATACCTAGTTTATCAAGCTCTAACATAATTTGTTGCTTATGATATAATTCCAAACTCGCGAACAATTTGGCAATGAAAAGTGTGCAAATTATAAGCGCTAGTGCTAATTGTAGCATTTTTTATTTAGCACGTTGTAAATTAAAGATAGTCAAAAATTAATGAAAACGTTTGAGCTAATCTAAGAAATGTATGCAAAATTACCGTTAATTGTGGGTAAAGCATATGGTGCAATCAACGTCGCGAATTTTAAAAATTGTCGAAACTGCCAAAGTCGTCGCCAGTCCTTCCGGTCACGCGGCGACTTCGCCGGTACACAACAGTAGTGGGTTTTAGTATTGCGTACACGAGCGAACGCGAGCATTGTGTGTTTGCGTTGGCACTTTGGTGTTCCGCACTGCGCGTGCGTGCAGCCCGAAGCGGTCCTGAATTGGAACATCGCGTCAACGCACATGCCGGAGCACGCAACTCTAACGCAAACGCAGTGTTTGCGTTTGGTTCTATACACGCTATTAAAACTCTTTAATAAAGTAGAATCGCAAATCGGCTGCAGCAGTAGGTTGGGATAGCGGCGAGTGTTGTTTGCGTCATGAAATGACATTCCGCGAGCCATGATCGGTAGCATTTCCGCCGTGCCGCCAGAACAGGCTAACTGGAGGACCCTGACTAGAGCGCTTCCTGTTTTCCTCGAGGAAGGGCGAGTAACAAGCTGGAGACGCGAATATGCACGTAGACCTTCCTGTAATCTAATCAGTAAAAACTTGTTTTTTTTGTTTGTTTTCATTATTGATTCTTTTTGGTTGATTATATTGCCGTTCGCGACTTCTGCGAAGCAGGTGTGACTCACCTGAGAACATGCCGGATATTGGCTTCGCAGCAATTCGATAGACGATATATATTTTCGTTATGGTTAAGGACGACAGTTGCAGACATTACGAAGCCTTGGTCGCTTGAACATGTTTCGTGATCCTGGAGCATTTGGCAGATGTTTTGGTGGCGGGTTACCGTCATGAGGGCAACCAAGTCTGTAGATTGAAAATGTACACTTTTAGTCTGACACAAACTTTAATGCAGAGACCAGAAAACACAACAAAAAATAACCACTCTATGATATACCTTTAAAAGAAGTTCTACTTCTTTCTTTAAAATTCATATTTCGCTAACGTTTCTCAGAATCCTGGAAGGTGAAAGTGGAAATGAAACCTTTTACAGCAAGTATGTACCTCTTAACTTAAGTTATACAGCTCAAAAATATTCTGTCAGCGACCCGTTGATGGCACATAAAATAAAACGATATAAAGAAAAATACACCGAGATAACTTCTAACATATAAATTCTGGCTGATTTGCTAAATCTCGGGTGAAATAAAAGTTTGCTCAATAATCCCAGCTTGACAATTAAGTGACTTCGCGTTAAAGTCAACTCGCAATAACTTAATGGTTTTAGTTTATGGAACAGGCGAAACATACTCCACAGTCATTATCCACAATTTTTGGCGCATCGGTAGCTTAGCACCGTGTTGCAGTGCACAAACATTCGTCCAAATTGAGAGCTAAAAACATAATTTTGTGTAAGGATTGCTATATATAATGGGTGGGACAAAATGAGTCATCTGCGCTTAAGTTCTTATTTTGAACTCTTTTGTTCACGTTCCGACATTGAAAATCACGGTGAAAGAGCCCAAGTACGCACCTGATCTCGACACCTCGACGTCTCGCTCCACTCGATGAAGTCCGTCTGTTATTGACAGCGTCTTTGTAGCAACGAATCGTCTTTACGGACGAACGCATGAACGCTGCGTCAGAAGCCAACAATCAGAGACGCTGTTTCAAAGGCCGTCTGCTAAAGTGAACACCTGAACGCTAGTCCAAGTCGGACGCGCCGTTGTAGAGGTCGACGCTGAGGCGAGAAGCAGTCGCCTTGCGAAAGTTTAGCGATTGTTACGAGGCTTGCTGCACTCTCGAGCCTGATATTAGGGAGTTTTAACAGATCGTTTTCAAAGGACCGCTACGACTACGGGTGCGCGCTTCGGAGCATGCATCGAACTAGCAGCGCGAGCACCCGCTACAAATAGCGTGACCGGAAAACACGAACTCCTAAAACTTTCTATCATAATAGAAAGCTTTAGTAGATTGTACGCTCAGGAAAGCGGACCTAGCGGACGTGAGCTCAATTCATGCTTCGACTTGATGGCACAAGCTCCAGCTAGTAAAGGGTAGCTCTGGAATACGATCTATTAAAACCCTCTACGCTAAAACTCCTTGGAAACAGCTTCGAGCCCAAGCTAGCGTCGCAGCGTTGGCACCAGACAATATTCGGATGATGGAGCGGTTATAGCTGGCTTCAGGCTCTGGTATCGTGTGTGTGTCTATTTATATATGGTGACCATAAAAGGCGAACTTTATCATACCCAAGAATATGGCGGTGTGGAGAGATCAGGTGCGTTGTTCGGTTCTTCTTACTCGCTTGTTAATGTGCGGGATGAGAACAAAAAGAGTTCTCAATAAAACTTAACGCAGATGGCTGATTCTCTCCAGCGTGTGATACTGTGACAAACCTTACACGAAAGTACGTTTTATTTTGATTTTTCCATCCGGCGGCTGCTTTTCCCCTGTAACATGGGGCTACAGTTTCAAACTGTGCAATCGTCAGTAACTTGTTTGCTCTCTCTTGCTCTATATTTATCATTAACGAAATACGGGTTTATTTGGACAAATTTTTTTTTCGCGAGATCTTTCGCTAGTTTATTTTTACCGGGAGCTGCTGTTATTCGCAACGATATCTTAACAGGATGTCACACGTACGTAGAAGGCCCGTAATGATAGGCCTATCCTTAACGCACCTACATTTCCGCGGTTCATGGAAGTGATATTCCATTTCGCATTTTATATTATCTAACTGTCTTTGCATGGTTATTGAATCCCCTGAAACTTACATGTGTCCGATTTCATGAGCAAAGGTGGTAAGTGCTTGGAGAATAAGTCCATTATCTTGTACAATTCCCACTCTAAATTGCGTGCACGCAAAGCCTGTAAAGCCCAAACCTAAAGAGGGTATAAAATATATTGTACATTATTTAAAAATGAGGGCACTTCACAGGATAAAAAGGCTAATGTTCAGACTGTAACAATCATGCGACTTCGCAACTTCCCTTGTGATCAATCTGTTTTTGTTTTGTTTCTTGGTGGCCGCGATCGATTACCAGCGATATATCTACCGATCTTGAAATCTGGGATGTATTCTTGGGGCTATTTTGGTTAACCATATTGTAAGCACGCCCAGTTTTATTTGAAGCTCAGATTTTCACAGAATGACTGTTTCATCTGTACATTCTCCTATACAAAAAAGTCCCCAGGCAGCACACTTTCTTGGGCCAGCTTGGGCCAATATTGGCGCTTGATTGTAGTAAGCGGGCCCAGCATCGCCCAAGGAATACGATCGTCCGCCAGCCCGGCACTTCATTGTATTTCCTGGCCCAAGGTTTCCATGCTACAGCCAGGGAAGGGCTTCCTTGGCTGGAGCTCGCATTTTCCCGGCCAGGGCCGGCCGATATAGACAGACCACTGCCAGGAAGTGCGTTTCCTTGGCTGGAGCTCGCATTTTCCCGGCCAGGGCCGGCCGATATAGACAGACCACTGCCAGGAAGCGCGTTTCCTTGGCTGGAGCTCGCATTTTCCCGGCCAGGGCCGGCTGAGATAGACAGGCCACTGCCAGGATGTGTGCTTCCTGGGGATTCACTGAGATTCCCTGGCCCAACCAATACAAGAAACAGCCAGCGTTCGGCCATGTTGCCAGACCGCATATTTGTTCCTTCAAAGAAAAGTAGAAAAACACATACTGCAACATTATCATCACCAAGACTGGCTCGCCCGTGAAGAGCCACCCTGGTCCGAGTTCTTTTTACCCATATAGCCAGAGCCAATGTCGAGCGAACATTCCCTGGCTGTTCTGAATGTTGAAGGAACGTTAAAACACCATTCAGAACGTTCTAGGAACGTTCTTATGCGAACATTCCCTACAAGGTAAGCTTCTCAACATTCTAGGAAGATTCGTTGGCGAACATTCGTATGCACTATGTTCTCGGAACATTCGCCTTCGAACATTCATGTGAGCAACATTCTTGGAACGTCGCTTGCGAACATTCCTAGAATTTTCGCAGGTGAAGCCAACTTTACGGAGCTCTCACGCAATCTGTGGTTCGAAACACCATCCACTATATGCCACTTTGTGCCAAAAATTTGCAAATTAAAGGGAGTTTCTGGAAACTTAGCATAAGAGATCAGTTTTATCTTATACGAGTCTACCGAGGAATGTGATATAAGGTGTAGAAGAAAAGCAATGGTTTTCAAAACTTGATAACGAACTTGCCACTCACTGGGTATGTAGAGGTGCAGTTTCGAATAGACCCGATTTTTAGCATGTGGGTGGGGTTATTACTTTAAAACGAAAAGGTATATCCTGCAGTTGCGTGTGGGATGCCATGTCTATCTGTTCTTAAGCTCGGAGTGAGTAATCGGTTATGTGTGCGGTACATGTTGAATCAAAGAAGTTGACAGGTAGGAGTACAGTTAGTACATGCTCAGGCTGGTGCGCTGGGAAAGCGGGAATCTTGTGCCTGCGCCTTCTAGACACATGTTTGATTAAAAGCTATTGATCGCCCTGTGAGGATCTTTACCATATCCATATATGTAGTACGGCTCATTGGTGCTCCGAAGCAAACCGTAATAGTAGAAGCTTATGTACTTTTGAACATCCCCGGAATGTTCTCAGAACATTCTCGTGCTACGTCGGGATTGGCTGACCCGGAAGCAGCCACCTGGCCTGGGCTGTATTTACCCCGTATATCCAGGATTGGCTGACCCGGAAACAGCCACCCTGGCCCAGGCTGTATTTACAGGATGGAGCCCAGATTGGCTAGACGGGGAATTGCAGCTTACTGCCAATCTTGGCATGCCAGGTTGGCTCTAGCTGAAGCCTTGGTGCAAAACAAGCATGGCCCAAGGAAAGTTTCCTTGGCTGCCCAACCTGGCGCGAGCTAGAGCCAGGGTATTGTGCTACTTGGGTCGGGGTCGTGTTAAAAATTTTAAGTGACCGTTGCTTCCTAATCTGGTGACCAAGCTGAAAAGGTGAAAAAGTTGGAAGTGATAATGTAAAAAAAAAGCTTGTAATAGGACACCAACATTTGATCCTCAATTCATCGAGTGCAATTTGTTTTTCTCTACTAATAGACCGATCTCACTAGCCAGTTTGACTACGCTACCGCTGCAGCAATACATAAAGATAACTTTAGTTTTTCTATGAACGTACCGGCACCTCGCTGGAACTCTGACATGCAGGGGACGAAGCGGCATGAACCGTCTCGGGCACTGCCGCCTGTCTCTTCTGAACTATTACTGAGGCACCGATTCCTCAAAAGGTCGACTTATGCAAGGAAATATATGGCATTTGGAATGTTTTCTGCATACCCACAGGCTCCCGACATAAAACCAGAGTGCTCCAGGTACATGTGTGGGATACTTGATTACTTATTTATTAATTAATTAACTCACACAGTCTTCAACAAGTTCCGTACAGACCACGGTGCTATCCCCACAGGTCGTGCGGATTACCTAAGCAACCCACGCAACCACCCACATGTACCACAGGGTCATGGTCCTATCCCCACAAGGTGTGAGGATTACCCACAGCTGCCCGCACAATCTCCCTCACGTCCCATACAACCACAGTCCTCTCCCCACAGATATTTTGGGATGCCCACACCTGTAGGACCCCACACAAATCTTGTGTGGGTGTTCTATGAGAATTTTGACCAGGGATAGCGGCTTCGCGCATGCACCGGACGCTTGGTGAGATCAGTCTATTCCTGAGTCGGCAAATTCGCCGGAGTCGCTTGGCACAACTCTGTTGAATCCGCAGGGACATTTCTCTGGCAGGCCCTATCTATACTATAATGGTAGCTTGCTAGACGTGGGATAGATGTCCATTAATATCGAGGACATAGAGGTAAAACTGAAGACGCAATCAGGACGTCTTGTGCTCGACGTCGAAAGAACTTTCCAAGCAGACCTCGAAAAGACGTCGTTCGATGTCGAGGACGTCAAAGTAAAGCTAATAACGCTGCTAGGACGTCACATCTTGACGTTGAAATTACTCAAGCAAACGTCAAAGAACTTTAAGTAATGTAGAAGATGTTGATGTGGAGTTCAAGACATTCTCCGGACGTCGTATGTTTGACGTTCTTGAATCCTTGTATCCTTTTATCTGGACGTTTTACACACGTTGATAAAACGTATGTCTAGGAACTTGACGTCGTCAACATATAGGACCTTAATTCGATGTAATCTCTATTCCACCGCTGATTTCGACGCCACGTCGTCGCATGCGCAGCCAAGATTAAGTGGAAAGCAACGAGCGCGTGCTGCAGGCGACTAAGTTTCTGCATTCTTAGTCGGCCACCAGCAATACGTAGCCTGTATTGTGGATAGTTAAAAGTTACATACCTTGTGGTGATGTGTCCACTGTGCCCCCGCGTTGTACTGCCAATTCTAGCCTGCATATGTAATTGCGCTCTTGTGACGTTTTCTTTTTAGGACGGTCAGTAGCATTTATTAGGTATAAACATTTCGAGGGTTATGCTTTCGGAAAGGTGTGTAGCGTTTTATGCATAAATATAAATGAGTATAATTTCCGTGATAGAAACACGTGTAAAAAGATAAATGTAATGCACTGAGTAACCAGTGGGAAAACAAAAACAGCCAATGGACATTTCTTTAGGTTAATTTAAAGACATGCTTGCGACACAGCATGTATAACACTCAGGTTCTTTTCTAGTTATTTAATTAATGTGTTTTTGTAGCTACTCAATAGATTGGAAGGATTACCCCAAAATAATTGCATTACCAACAGATCGCCTACGCTTTAGTTTGACTGCAACTTCCACGTGTTTATCAAAGGAAATTGTGAAAAAAGTGTTCTTTTAATTGCAGCACCAAAATGGCACAATTGTTTTACTTTTTTATATTTCACAAATTTTCTGGTGCAATTAAATAAAATTACCATAGATGAGCACTAAATTTTCTGTCAAAAGTGAACAAAGAACGAACTAATTTGTAAAGCGTTTTAGGCTGAAATCTTAATTCTAATTTGTGATAAAAAAAATCGCCGAAGAATACCTAAATAATAAAGAGTTGCTCACGAGTCCCAGATTGTCGTTTTATTTAATGTGAATTATAAATAATGTTAAATCTAACTGCTTCAGGTAGAATATTTGGCGTGCTTCATACACAAAAAAATCTTTACGTCGTAAAATCTTCTTTTTATTCCTGTGGCCCTTGAATTTGCGCCTAAGCGCAGTTTCAAAGAAAAATCGTGGTTCACGTCTTCCCATTCCGAATTTTTAACAAAAACAAAAAGCTTATTTTTAGAAATGTACGGTTCATTCCGCTTTCAAATCAATTGCTTGGCTTGTGTGTTAAACGTCATATATACTATAGAGCGAAATGAAAGGAACATGAAATTGACAAAGCAAGGTTTACATGCTACTGGTACTTTATAGGGAAAGACTAGAAGGAAGCGTGAAACTTGATCATTAGAAATCACGGAAAAATAAGACATGTAATTCCATGGCTCTAAACACGACCCTTAATTTTTTTTATTAAGAAATTAGATATCTCAAAGAGTTGTATTTGTATAATGTCAAGTTACACAGAGACAATTATTTTCTTGAACTTATTTTGATAGATATAATTTTGTTTAATCAAGATACTCATAAATAACTTGGAACCCATGCCAGAACTGGCAATCGGCTTCATGATATCGAGAGGTAGCATTTTGGGAGGAGATCTCATCCGATCACAAAAAGTGATAAATATTGAGCTCTCTCAAGAGATTCACATTCAAAAAGAAACCGCAAGTTTTTGATAAAAAAATTATAAATATAATACAGTAGGCACTCACTCTGTTAACAAGACGACAATATCGAATGATTGGTATTCGGCATGTTTAGCTTCCTCTACAAGTTGATACACTGTAGCATTTACTTCGAGATATTTTGAAGTTTTGTCATATAGGAAATGATACAATCTCCGTTTCAGTTTATTCTAGATTGTTAAAAAAATGATGAAAATGACTTACGTTTATGAAATCAGATTACGTCTGGTTACGTAGTGCTATATTTTGTTATAGATAAACATATACGTTTAAGAGCTACTTCCACATTTTTCAATATCATTTCAGTCTCGGAATTTCGCATCCTAGATGTACGTTTAACGTCACTTTTTGGATATAAAATTAAAAAAAATAGTTAGCTTGAAGTTATTTTGAGAAATATAAATTAAGATATAAAAACTTTGTGATTGTGCGAAAGGTATGAGGCATGCTTCAAAACACTCTAATATTCAAACATCAAAATATAAGATCGAAACGAGCGTTCCTGTGTTCTCAGCTTCCCCACTGAAACATCTAATATGTACAAGACATTTTTTTCTCTCTAATAAACGTATAATATTAAATCAGATTATATAAGGGGATGCAAGAACATGTAATATTAATATGGGATCAAAGATCAGTTATAAGAAACTGATAAGAAGTTCTTATGATTTCTTATCGAATCTTAAGCGTTTCTCATAGGTTCTTTTAACGTTCTTGTTTCCATTTATACCATCTTAATTGTTAATATTTGTACATTGGAAAAATCCATTTCTTATACATATATGATTTTTTACCATGGTTAGGGGCATATATTTATATTGTTTAACATAAGACTGAGCGTAAATAAGGCAAAGAGCTACGACATGGTGTTTTCATTACTCTACCTCAAAAAGTTCCCAACTTAAAAAAATGAGAAACACGCTTTCTACTTTGTACAACAATTAAGTGTCTGAGCAACTTTACTTGTCTTTATAATATATATATATCATAATATATTATAGCAATAATTGTTGTGCATTCACTCCTCTCTGTGATGTACTTTGCTCCTTGAGCGTAAAAGCATAAATAAGGTAAGGACTCTACTAGATCGAGTAAGGAAATTGTTTTCAACATTACAAAACACAGCATTCAGCGCAATTTATCTATATCATTATTCTACCGATTGATATGTTCGCCACCCAAATGTGCTTTCAGGGAGTAAGACTTATAAAAGTGTTTATATTATAGTATGTACACATCTACGATCTCCAAGAAAATGAGCTATCTGGCATTGAAGACAAAATAAAAAAAGAACTCGCACGCTGCGCACTTGAAAGGTTTTATATCATTAAAAATGACCCTGGTGTTTTTTATCGCGAACCATTTTGAAGTGCATGGCCGCTATAAGCACACACAGAAAAAAGTGACTCGTTCCGTCTTTCTCAATAATGCTTCGTATGTCCCTTCGGTCGAACAATTGTTATTCTAGAATAGGTAAATCTGTACTGAAAACCAGTTAAGCCGCATTGTAGCTTTATGTCAATATTTACTTGTATAAGTCTGAAGGATGCACAAGTGACATAAATATGGAAATTTGGTGCCAACTTTGTTGCTTATAGTACGCAAGTATTTTTCTACGTTAGGAGTCCAACAAAAAAGGTAGTGCTACTTACCGACATGATTTTGACAGCACAAAGTCTAAGTTTCACTCTTGGGTTGGTCATGAAGGAGTAACGTATGTTTGCCTGGAGATAAAAATGGCAAATAATTATAACTGCTGAAATACTTAGACTGTTGTTGCTTTTCTTATCTTCTTGTAGATCGCACGTATCTGACTCTCCGAAGAACGGATCCTTCTTTTTACCCATTTCGAAATAGCGCATTTTTCAAACACCAAATGCGTTCACTTTCCGCCATGATCGCTCCATCCCTGTTGCAGAACGGGACCAAGATGGCCTCACATTAACGTTTCTAAATTCATTTTTGTCATAACTATAAATGTTTACCAGAAACTAAAAGTATAAATGCTGCATGAGTATTATCCTTTCAAAGCGACTGAAAATGTGTTGTTTAACCAGCCATTATTTCTATAACAAATTTTAGAAAACAAAACAAAACGACAAAGTAAAATTACTGAGACGCTATAGCCGCTTTAAACACGCGACAGGAAACAACCGTCATTGCTGACCTTCTCTTGTCGTACCGAGACACCGAGCCGCTGAAAGAAGGTTTAGACGAGCCTCCACAAGAACCAATGTCGGCGAGAAGTACACAATGGAATCTGAAATCGCGCTAAGCTGGCCTGCCATGGCAATGATGAAGTGAACTAAATAGAATAAGAGGAAACTAAAACTGAATGTCGGTTATGGCGGCGCCCATGAACAGCTGCTTAACAACGTATATAGACGCTTTACAGCAGCTTTGCATGGACGACGCCATCCTGGTATCACATGACCCCGCTTCCATAGCACACGTTACTCAATCAACTCAGTTGTCAAACTCCCACGGAGAGCGTGATCCCTTCTAAGACAGGCGCTGAAACACGTCATTTTTCGCTGATAACCCTTAGATTTGGAAATGCTGTATGAACCGTCATCCTCCTTGCCCGCTGCGGCTGTGTTTTGAACTGCTGTTGGAAGACGCTCCGTGGCGGGCAAGAAGGTTGGCGCTTGGAACAGCGTTAGCCCG
Source organism: Ixodes ricinus (assembly GCA_037355805.1). Classification (NCBI taxonomy): domain Eukaryota; kingdom Metazoa; phylum Arthropoda; class Arachnida; order Ixodida; family Ixodidae; genus Ixodes; species Ixodes ricinus. The sequence continues at coordinate 23,584 of JAZHYW010012776.1, read as the reverse complement.
ACTGAGGGGTACGAGAAAAGATCACGCTCTCCGTGGGAGTTTGCCAACTGAGTTGATCGAGTAACGTTGGCCATAGCTAACTTCCAGTTTCTTGTCAAGGGAATGCGTTCTCTGCTGTAAGCACAACCACTGGAGCTTTCTTTTCGTGAATTTATTTTAATCTATATTATAATTAAAATGTATTTTTTTAATACAGGGCTGCCGTACTTTGCGGCTTTAATTAATAATTAAATACATTTTTCAGCCATTGGGGCGCTTTTTTTCATTCATCAAAAAGTACCGGACTGCGAGTGAGTTCACGACGCACGGACAAACAGCACACGGAGGGACTGCGAGGTAGTCCACACCTTTTTCAAAATTTCCATCAACTTACCGCAAGGATCAAGCTATGTAGCGACGCCTGTGCTATCAGTTTCCGTATTGATAAAGTTTAGTTGCCTTTAGACGCAATATTGCGCAAATTCCTCCCATTTCGCTCAAACGTAGCAGAATGTAGCGAAGTCTTAAATAAAGCTAGTGATACCTACTAGGTAAAAGCTAGTAACTGCTTGTCCCATATGTCACTACCGAGGCACCACAAAATATTGGGCAACTTTTATGGTGGAAGTAGGTAACTTTGTTCAATATTCGGTCGGGCTCCCGTACCTGTGTCCAATATTGGTAAATAGTGGTTGGTCAGTGAGCACCTCGTCCGTGAACGATATGTTACAAATATGGTGCTGCTACGCACCAATGTTGTTCTTCAATGTTGTTGCTAAACATTCCAAGGAATGTTTTCTCTTACAAAGGAGTTACGTTACGAACAGTAATTATTTGCTACGGTTTTCGAAACAGCGTCCCCATTTGTTCCAAAAAGCCATGTTCTCGCTTATCCGCATAGCAGCTGCAGTTACTAGGTGTCAGGCGTCTGAGGTAGGAAAATGCTAGTAAATAGATAGTAACGGTCAGAAGCAAGATAGTAATTCTGCAACATTTACTAACGTTTTGCTGCCTTTCGCGCTTCGGAGGTAGTGAATATTTAGTAAAAGGTAGTAACGGTCAGAAAACGTAGTAACTGCTGCAGTTACTAGCTTTTCTCTAGCTTATGTTCTAAGACTGTAGTGTAAGCAAGTTGGTGCAAAGGGCGCAACAATCACATCACTGTAATATGCGCGAATCATACAACGGCAAGTGGTCAATAAATGTTTATGGTAAGCATATATCGGTAAATTATCTTCCAAAATGTGATTTAATTAAGATTAAAATTACTTTGCTTTAAAGTAGTTTAACTACAATTACTATTACTACTACGTAAAAAGTAATTAATTACACTTACAAATTACTTTAAACAAGTGAAGCGACTACTTTGCAATTACTTATTTCCTAGAGCAACCCGACCTGGGCCATGTAACTTTAAACGAGTTGTATAAAATTCAACAGATTTGTTCATTCCTTGCGCGAATGTTCGATGAGGCTAGCATCGTTGCATAAATGTCGACATTGACTTCGCTGTAATGAACTTTTGTTAAGTTCATGAAAGAGCCTGACAGTCTGGGCAATGACGTACTACGTTCTTATATTTTTAGTGGATAATACGACTCGTTCAGACGCTGGTAAGACGCTCAGTCTCAGATAATGAAACTGAGTTGACAGACGTTTGTGACAGGCATAAAAATGCGACCCATTGGTCATACCTGAATATTCTGCAAGCGCGTAATACTAACACTCCACGTCCATACCGCTGGCTACGACCACATGCGCATAGCCAACATCATGCCACTTCGAATCATCCACATTGAGTTGAAATTATACTCCAGAAATATATAAGAACCAAATCGGGGCTTCCGAATCATTGGTGACAGTATTCACAGGTGCGAGGTCAGTCTCAAAACTGCTTATGCAAATTATATTCGAAGTAAAACCACCAGGAAAATAAACTTGGAAATATTACAAAGATACAAATATGCGAAAGTGCAGAAAGAGGGACGTAAAAAAACAGGAATAAAAAAAAATAACTTCGTAGACAACATTCCCAACCTCGGCTTAAAGCTCAAGCTAATTTTTTTCTCAATATTTTGGCATGTTTCCGCTATTGTTTTCTGCTCGCACCGCAGACGGCGCTACACGGCGCCGTTGAGGTAGGCTCTAAAGAGGATGGTCTCTCAGCTCGCAGTGTAAGCAACAAAAAACGACAACAAAACAATGCGACGTTATTTTTGTTCTGCGGGTGTGTGCTGTTGTGTCCGAGGGGTCCTCCTAAGGTTCCCAGCTCGGCCCCGCTACCAAGTGCCGGGCAGGATGCAGGACAGGCGAGCCGGAGACGAGGGGCACGACAAAAAAGCAACGCTTTATATCTGCATTTTTACATCAACTTTGTCAATGTTCGAATTGTCGATCATCCATACCTCGATCTGCGGGCGTCTCTTTTTATATAAACTGTCAATCTCGCCTAACGCGGGCTCGTCCAATCCCAACGGCCAACGTGGTCCTGAGCTTAGCCAATGGTGAACAAGTCCGTGTGCAAGCCGCCAGCCTATGCCGCTGAACTTCGTGGCGAGTCTCAAGATGTGGTGGCTCGTGTTGCTGGTGAGTCACCAGGAGTTGCTTGCGGCGTGCGTGCGGCGCACGCACGCACGCAGCACGCACGCGCACGCACGCGCACGCACGCACGCACGCACGCACGCACGCACGCACGCACGCACGCACGCACGCACGCACGCACGCACGGACGGAGCTTTCACGAAGCTTGTCCTGTGAATTCAACTCTCCAAAGTTCCCTGCACGAGACGCCGGTCGGTGCGAGACCGCGCTCTGGTCGGCTGAACCAGAGGCACGTTCTTCTTTGAGGGAGAACACTTCTCAGCGCGGGACGGGTCCGTCGCAGCCGCCCACAATGGGTCCGCGGTTGAGCGGGCCATTAGTAGAGACACATTAGCTCCTCCGCCAACGGGAAGACGGTCTTGAGGTGGAGCAGCCCACAGCCGCTTTGCAGAAAGCCTGATGACTCGCTGCTGGCCTCGACGTCCCAGACCAAGCGCTGCACCCCTTTCATCCACCTTTATCGGCTCATTCCCGCTTCCGATGCGATGGCGGTGAAGGACTCCCTGAAACAGACGACCTTCCACCCGCAAAAGGCGCTGGACGCAGACCGACGGCCAGGTGCAGGCATTTCGGAATTATGGCCCAAGGGCCAATTCATAACAGTGCGTGCCTGTGTATATGTGCGAGTGTGTCACCCAGCGCTAGGCCGCTTGTGCGAGCGCTGAAGCTTTCAAGAGGTTCCGTCGGCGCCGCGGTCTTGCAAAAGTAATTATAATTGTGCCTGAAATTTGGCAATTTCTGATGCTAGAAACTATTTAAATTACAATTGGAATTCATTTTAGCCGAAAGTAATTAATTACAATTCGAAATTACCAAAAAGTAATTAAATTACTGTAATTAAATTACTAAAATTGATTTACTACCCAAATATTATGGTCAGGCGGAGGACCAGTCTGAACGCGTTGCGGCAATGTTTACAAATTTGCCATCTTCGGTCCGTCGCGTTTGCACGCACGGCTTAACTGAAAAGTATAGACCGTTTTTGTATCACGGTTAGCACGTTGAAATATGACGTAGTTGGGTTGGGTGACAAAACCTAGAGTAAATAGGTTAGGGATAACTTCGATAGAAAATATAGCCAAGTTAAAAATGAAAGCCGTTTACAACTCCCTGTAAGGCCGAATTGGAGCGCAGCTCTTGAGGAGGAGGGAAGGGTACTGAGGGGAGGGTATACACCTCCTTTCTCCTCCTCCCTCACGGGGTCACGTGACCTCGGGGGGGGGGTCACGTGACCTGGGGAGGGGTCACATGACCCGGGGGTCACCTGACCTTACGGTTCCGCCGACGCCGACGTCGACGGCGACGCCGCTTAAGCCGGAAACGGGCGCCTAAGAACGTTCGATGAGGAACGTTCGATGACTATACTCCGTTTCACCTTAGGGTCCGGACGCAGCGGATGCTACGAGCTATCCCAGCCAATCGCGCTCTGTGAACGTAGCCGCTTTCCTCGCTGTGCGCCCTCTTCAAGGTCAGGTGACACTCACACGGCCTTGGGCTGGCTCCGATGGTTCGCAGCATCACTTGGGCTCGGACGTAAGGTGGAACGGAGTATAGGCAGCCGAGCGCGCGCCGTCGTTGGCTGAGATCGGGGGAAACAAAAGCACGTGGACGCATTTCGCGGATCAACAAACGCACGACGCGCTCGAGAAGCAAACAAATTTGCACGTCGCATTAGAGTCAGTGGCAGGATGCGAACGGCAGCTTGGTGTTTCAGTTGTCCCCTTCTTCCTTTGATGGCTATTCGGCGTCTCGAGAGTTATGAGCGTGCTCCCGCCGCCAAAGCCCGGCGGAAGGCAACAAACGCGTGCTGAAGGTTCGTTCTCATCCCGTCAGTGACTACAGTATAATAAAATAAGGGCATGTCCTCCCTAAAACTTTCGGGACGTTTCCTTGTGTAAACCATTTGTTGTGTTTGCAAAAATCACCCGAACCGACGACGCCCAGCTTAAAGTACGAATATTAAACACAAACTTCGCGATTAACTGACGCCGCTGTACCATCGAAGCAGCAGTACCTTGATGGTACGGCCATCGAAGCGTCGAAGCCACCATTGTCAATGCGGTTGTTCGTTTTTCTTTGAGTTGAGGAATCGTCGGATTCTATACATTAAAACTAGCACTAAACATGATAGTTCCTTGGCGCTAATAAGGCTTGTTTAGTGCTCACAATTTAGTTTCTAACCTGAGCTTCGGCACTGCAGCGTTTCCAAGCTAGCACCGAGCACGTTTTGTCCACAGGACGTGGTGTCACCTATCGCCCGCTATCAGCCGCAATCGATGGCTCCTGTAGGCTGAAAAAGCTGGGGCGATCGAACTTGGAGGACAGCAATGGCGGCTCGAAGGGCACGCCAAGTGGTGGCAACTCGGGTAAATGATGCGCCAAAAGCGTCTATGTTATATCTGATCTAAAATCTATATACAAACTAGAAACAATACGGAAAGCATTGTTACGGCTATGTTTAATAAAATGGGTTAATACCTTTTAAACCTGCCTTCTAAAGGTGCACGAAGAAATTGATGCGATGTTTTTCTATGGAGAAAATGCACGTGCTAGTGTTTCTTGTAATGTTGGATGAAGGGTCTTTTACGTTAGGTGTCTGTTATATTTTCTTATCGATTAATAATTTGGTTCAGGTAGGCTGCATACTTTTAAGATGACTTCATCTCATATTTTCGGAAGTATCAAATACCGCATTGCCTTTAGGTTTTTATCTACCTGTTTTTCGTATAATTTTCATAATACGTCAATGTGTACGTTCAATTCAACGTGGGATTTATTCTCAATTCAGCGTTCCCCTTGTAAGGCGTGGGGTATAGCAGTGCAGCAGAGGCATGACCAACAGCGTCTAACTTTAATATTTGACCGGTTTACAGGTGTGATTGCTTGCTTCATCCGTGCCGAAGATACCGGCGCTGATAAAGCAAGAAAAGGACGCCGGACCACGTACAAGTGCGGAACATCGACGGGTCAGCAGGGAACACCATCAGAGGGTACTACCATCATCGGGCGCCTACAAAAGGCCACGTACAGCAGGTCACTGGCTCACTTCGGCGGTCAAGACATGACCAACAGCGTTTAACTTCAATCTTTGACCTGTTCACAGATGAGAACTTGTGTTTGTGCTAAGGTTTCTTGCCGTTATAGTTGTACCTTGCCGCCGAACACAGCTTTCACCTGCCGTTTTGTTGAAGCTTGACAGCTTGACTGTCTTATTTGACTGTCTGTCATGAACAAAGACAGCTATAGAACACCTAAGTCGAGGAATGAGAACTTAAATGCGAGGTTCGAAAGAGAGCGTCAAATTCACCGGTGACACGTGTGAGGTTAGGACGATCACAGCCGAACTAGACAAACTTAAGCTACTTACGGACGCTAACCACGAGCTACGAGCAAAGACGAACTCACTGACGACCAAGAATAAGAAACGAAAGCTGTTTCAAGAGACTAACAAACTGGAGGTAAAAGGAGTGCACCTGTAAGGCGTTTCCTGCAAGATCGTTAAGTCGCTATGCAATTTTTTTGGGAGAACCAATTTAAGACAACTACATCGACGTCTGCCACCGAGTCCCCACGCCGAGAACCGTCGAGAAAAAACGTCATTGTAACATAGCCGCCCCGTACCCTTGTACCTGTGGCGTCATTCCTTTATTCTCTAAAGTTCTAATAAACAGGACTTGAGCAGTCTTCAGCATAACTTCGGCACGAACAGTTGTTTATGCGCTTCTTTCCTTACACCTGAAAACGTTACAGCGACCTAAATATGACGGCTCGTCAACGTTTCCCCTTGAAAATGATGTAATCCAACTTTTATCCACTGCCCTGAGCGCATCAAGGTGAATATTACTGCGACAGTTCAGCTAGACTCTTTTGGAATACGCGGTGGTAGAATTCCTGTCGACGCATCAGTGATGTCATCTTGACAGCTGTGTGTTTCTGCGTGTATGCCCAGGCAATGCAGAGAGTCGGAGCTTCACTGCACGTAAACTTTGACTCTGCCTGGTTCGTGGCCACTTGCGTTGGTCATCAGCGGGGCAACTCTTCGGTAGTGACATCATTACAAAAGCTTCGGGCTTCAGTTGGTTTGGCGCCGTAGACAAGCAACAGGAGAAGCGACAGACGTCGCCATTGTGCACGCAATGCACGCAGCTCATAGTTCACTTAGAGTTCTTTTGCGCCGATTGCCTCCGCTTTCACAAGAAAAGAAACTTTCTAACAGAAAGTTTCACAGTGTCAAGCTTCTAGATGTTGAATCACAGGCGGAAGCTGCATGCTACCAGGATATGGTAATTTTGGGGGATACAGACCAGGTCTGCCAGCACTAAAAAGCTATAATCCTCATCTTCCGGCACACCTGATGAAAACCACGAGACATGTTTTCAGGAAGAAGAAGAGCTAATATCCTCACCTGCACGGCACACCTGAAAAAATTTACGAGACATTTCTTCAGGAAGAAGATGCAGTCATTAACCTGGACAGGTACATCCAACTTTCCAAAGTTTTTCTTTTGAAGCCAGCATCTTCCATTCGGAAACGGCTCAGAAACGCTTATGGGGAGAAAAAACAGGCAGATATTGAAAAGGAAGTTTGAAAAAGAAGTGTTGACAAAAATATGCGCAAGTTTAAATACCGCCCATGTACTTAAACTTGAGAGTATTTTTGTTAACACTCCTTCTCAATCTCTGCCTGTTTTTCCTCCCCATTAATTTTCTGAGCCGTTTCAGAATGGAAGATGATGGCTGCAACGGAGGACCTTTGGAAAGTTGGACGGACCTGGTCAGGTCATTGAATGTTTTTCAGAAGAATTAAAAACATTTATTTGTTGTTTTTGTATTGTGTTACGGTCAGGGTGTCGAACAGAACCTGATCCCGAACCGAAAACCGGATCAAAACCGTTATTTTCGACCGAACCGGTACAAAACCGAAACCGAAATCGGACGCTTCATATTTAACCTTAACCGGAACGAAACCATAATCTGATGTGGCGGTTACCGGTTCAACGAAAGCGGTTCAGCGCCAATTGTGACAATAGTTGATCTTAATGGGAAAAGTTGCGGGCGGATTTTTTTCTTATATTGCCTAGACTAATCCTACATACTGTCAGATATTTGTACATTTCATTTTTATTGCATACGTAATAGACAAATGCCTCATCATCAAAATCAGACACACAAAAAGACCGCGTCGTCAGCGAGCTCGTTCACTGTCCGCCTTTACTTAGGCATCTAGAAAGCTTCAACTTTACTTCGTTTCTTGGATTGACTCTGGCGGCGCGGCAGCGGTGGCGGCGATTTCAAAGCACCGCTTGGCCACTTGGCTACGAAATGTCCAAGTGTCGGAGCGAATCGCTCCACTCTAAGCACGGAGGCCTACCCGTTCGCGAATGTTTGACCTCAAGATGGACCGCAGTTAAAGTCGATGAACCATTTAGCCAATCGAGCACCGATAGCGCACCACATACTGCTGGAATCTTTTCGTGAGGAGCCGCGCCTCAACAAAAACGAAAACATTCTTTGTTACTGCGAGAACCACAAGCTTGAACGACCAGAAATCTATCAGCTAGCCAAGGTTGCTCTTGCAGTGCCAGCTACGCAGGCCTGCGTAGAGCGAACCTCCTCAGGTCTCAAGTTCGTGCTTTCACCGCTTCGAGCCAACTTGAACGACTCGACGATAGACAAAATCATGTTAATCCGCGCGAACAGAAAGGCGCCACAAGTATATATAACCCTATGAAATGTCATAACATGTAAACGCTCTAGTCGTGTTTGATTAAATATATTCCTCTTTCGCTGTGGGATAAAATAATTCCAAATAAATATAATGATTTCAGTACGTCCCCGCTTCTTGTGTAATGTTGTTTATTTATTTATTTACTTATTTAAACACTTTAAGCACCCCGGGCGGTATTTTATAAGAGATGGGTTATAATAAATAACAGGTAACAAATGGGTAGCAGCGCGCAAACAAACACGGACGCAGGAAAGAAGTAGACAAGACAAGCGCTGGACTTCAACTGAACGTTTAATGAAAACAGAAAACTAAGGAAAACAACCAAATCACCGGACCGTCACTGCATCAACACGTGCTCAAAAAAAGCTATTTTTTTAATGTAAATATATCGAAGTTTGACTGACGCATGGGACTCCTTCCTTCCATATCTCGTAGCAGTTCACGTGCAGTCTTGTCAGCCCCCTACCCAGAATCGTGATGCTCTCAAATTTCGGCACACACAAGCAAGTGACGCAGTGTAAAGGAAGGTGGCCTCCCGAGGTTGACCGAAGCGACAGTGCGTGCTGAGCTGACATGCCCGGTCGTTGACACATCAGTTAGTCTGGCCGATGTATACACGACCACAGCTTAACGGGATTCGATAAACTATACCCCAGCTGTGCACTCGACGTCCCTGTTTCTGTGTTTTACGGCACATTTGTTTCCTCTCTTTCCCCTGTCAGCCACTCTGGCGCATAGCTGCGACATCTTACTGGGCGCCGAAAACATGTAGCATGTCTAAAAAACACGTGTGTGCAGAGCGAAACAAACAAAAAATATATGGGGCAAGCAATCTAGCTAGATACCTTTTTACTGCTTACAAAATCACAGCCCTGCGTGCGATCTTCACAACCCAGCACGTCCGTGTTCATCGCTTCGGAAAGCGAGCAAAGCACGCTGTAGACGCACGAACACTAAAGATGGCACCTGCCACAAGCTCTTTTTTGGAAAGGTCTATAGACCCATCCCCAAATTACGCCTTCTTCTGGCAGAATTTGAAATACTGCACAGCTGCGTGTGCAAAAGACGAAAACAAAATGGAAAGCCGATGGCTTATGCATTGTTCACTTAAGAACAGTATTATACAAGTAATAGCCTTAGCACAATAATGGTGTCTTTTGCGCACACAACTGTGCAGGGTTTTCAGATCTGCCTGAAGAGAGATAGTTTTGGGATCGGTCCATGGCAAATATCTTGTGCTCAGAAAAGAGCTGCAGAAAGTGCTCGGTCAATATTCAGAGGTCGAGTTAGGAACCGGTTCGAACCGGTTCACGCTTATTAAAACCGGTAACCGGAGTGATATTATGTGCGCTACCTTAAACCGGAACCGAACCGGAACGAAATACAATGTTACTAAATCCGAACCCGAACCGAACCACCAAAATAATGACTGGTTCGACAACCCTGGTTACGGTATTGGTTGAGGCATGCTACTTCACTTTTGAGGAGTACAATTCCAGGCACTTTCGGGGCCACTGCAAGAGAACAATCATCATCACTTTCCCACTTCTGACGACATCAGCTTGTGCAACGATGCTTGGTTCTTGAGGGCTCTCCCCACGCCATTACACGCACTCTTGCCATGTCCCATAACTTAAAGAATAATTTCATCACCTCTTGTCTCTTCGCCATCTCGAACATTTGAAACCTATTTTTGAAACGACTAGCCTCTCCGTCCTAGATGTGGACATTTTGTAAATATCGGAATGTTTTCTTTCAGCCACTCTTCAACTGTGTGCAGAGCGAACAGTGCGTGTGCTATATTGTGCACGGAGTCATTGCTGACAACTCCGAAGCTGTAGATTTTGCTCTTCGTTGTAGCGACATAGGTGAAGATAGACACGATTTGGTTCTTCCAATTAAAGCATTGTACCGCTCGCGGAAAAACGCCTCTCCAGTTTTCCGCCAAATCAAAATGCAATATGATGGTACGAGCCTTGAGATGCGACTTTATTAGCTTATACCGAGACTCTGAGCATGTCGAATTAAGTCAATGGGGCGAAGAACTTTGTAACTCCGTTTCTAAGCTCATTGCAAAATGTGTTAGTTTTAACTTGTTTCTTTGGCAGTTCGCTAGGTGATTTACAATTTCGTCACTTGTATAGCCAAGGTGGGAGATTGGTGAGAGTATTGTAAGGGCTGCCCTAGCCCCCTTCGCCCTCGTCGGGCCTACACGCGCCCCACTTCATGTGCTATCTGGTAGAAAAATAAGCTCTATCTTTCTTCTGTACTTTTGCATTTACCGTGGCATTCAAACCAACTCCGTCTTAAAAATCTAATTCTCAAAAAATAATATTTACATATTGAGATCATGAGGTTCGGGATGTTCCCCTTAAAGAGTTTCTTCTATTTCTAGACGTTTGGATACAAATGAACGCTTTAGGTCATTTGCATGACTAAGATTATTCGTGCTTTAGAAAATATACAATGCAAGCATATCTCTACCTGCGGCATAGTTATTAAGTACGAATGTGTTAAATCGCTTAGAATATTTATGTCCCCAAATTACCGTCGTTTCTTCAAGGTTTCTATAGCAGGATGTTCGTCTGCATTTATATATGCCGGGTTCAGCCTATGCTCTCTATGAGCAATTTCACCTGAATCAGGCATGTTAATTGATGCAACATGTGATTACAGTCTCAAGTGTCAACTCTTCCACACAAGTTAAAAACAACCACAAAAAACAAAGTGCCATGATTACACGAAATGTATAGCGTAAATGATATCGGTAAATTTAAGGATTGCCCTTGAAAAACCACCTTGGCTTTTTGCATTTTGTGGTACAAATCCAAGAAACACTACATACATAATTCTGGATTGCATGTTCATAAAGGTTAAAAGGAAAGCAGCTATTTTAAGAGCGTAGACGAAAATGGGACACTGGGGTTGAGCCACAGCGCCCCCATTTTCGCAGTTGTCCGAACATTGTTGCGATTTATTCTTAAACTGCAGGAGGAGAGAAATCATTTCAATATTTCTCAATAAAGCGGCATCCCCTACTCGACACTGGGCTGTTCGATTAGCTACAAGAAAATTGTATTATGTAAACTGCTTTTTCGTTTTGGTCACAAAATGAGGAGTTTGTGCCAGCTCACGTGTCCTCATTAGCTGAACTTCTGCGAAAATCTATCGCCGAGTTTTGATTATAAAAAAAATACAGCTGTTTTTTATAAAATATACAAAAAATATATACTTGCCACAAGTATAAAATTGACCGCAAAGATATATCAAGAAGAAAACGTGTAATAGAAGTGTACCATGTGAGTCAGTCACATGGTACAATTCTATCAGCGATTTAGAAGTTACGACGTCCCGCATGTGCCAAAAACGTGTGGTAAAATCTGCACAGTTCAACGTCCCAGCTGCGGAATCGCACACACATTTGCTTCGCATGATTGAGTCTTAAGAAAGTATAACCGCTTAAGCGTGAAACGACGTCAACAAATGAGAGTTTTCAAATGATAATGAACGCGCACGTTAAAGCCCAATATTAAAATGCTATTATTGCATAATCACGTCTTTGAATTTATTTAGTATACTGGTCCTTTGTTCACACCTCCTGCATACTTGTATTGCCTTAAATTAGTGGCAAAGAAAATCTAATATTGTTTCTGGTTTTTTTTCGCCAATGACAACCGGGCTTTTGTTCCGGGGGTTCCCGAATGTGTGTGAGGCCTTTAAGTGACCGCATATATTGGCGTCGTAACACATCGTGCTACGATTCACCACAGTGGTGCCTGAAGGTAGAAGCACAACATCAAAATCTCAAAGATTGAACTTACCCGAGTAAAAGGTAAGCAAAAACGATAACTGGTATTCTCTACCTTCCGCGCTAGTGTGCTGTAACCGCGCTCCACCTGACCGGCGCAACAACGGACAGATAGTGGCAGCGGCGGCATACGGCAGATCAGCATCCGCCCTGTCGTGCCAAAACCAGACACCGTTTTCGAATCAGAAACGGCGCTCGCTTTGTTTGTGCTATAATAGGCAGTACGCATCATTTTTTCGTTCCAAATAAAACACAATATTTGGACGCAAAACAGATAAAACAGATGGTTCGTCGAGTAATTACAGATATGAGGGGAGTTCAATAAGTTTTTCCTCCTAGGCTTTAATATTTTTAAGGCGAAAGTTCAGTCGACCTTCGAAGTCATTGAGCGAAAACACGTCGGCGACACGAAAAGTACGAAAACACGCCGGCGACACGAAAGGTACTAAACCAAATGTACCAATGAAACGACGCGAAAAGTGCGTCGTCAAAGAGCGTACTGTCTTCGGAGGTTCGCTATCACATTTACATCAGCGCCTGGGCTTTCGCCTTCAAGTCGTCTTAGGGATAACATAAGACACCCTGTGAATTGTTTTATTCAGTCTTGGAATTGAAATATGATATATTCAAATAAAAGTTTTGAATGTAATTTTTTCCATGAGCACATAACTTCTCAATATTGTCACCACCGGTGCCTATGCACTTCCGCTACCGGTGCACTGCTTTCCGCATGCCGTCGGAGATGATTGTGGGGATTCTTGACATCTACGGCGCACTGCATCGGTAACCTCGTCGGAGGATGCAAACCGTATTCGCTTTAGATGTCTGTTTATCTTGGATAACAACCAAACATTTGATAGCGCGAGGTACGGGCTGTAAGGTAAATGAGGCAAAACGTCTTGGACCTGCGGTTCGTCCATTGCGGCGTTGGTCTGGTACAACGGCCGGTCTCAATCATCGACGACGGCACGCGGAGAGTGAGGTATCAGGAGTGCATTTCCGCCGGAGGGGACTTTATAAAAAAGTTATGTGCTCAGGGGAAAGAAAATTTTTCAAACTTTCATTTTAATATAACATATATAAATTCCATCACAAAATAGAACGTTACAGCCTAGGAGGAAAACATATTGATCACAGGTAGTACATACATGTCCTCTGCTTTTGGCTGCCATCTATCGTTTGTTGCACCGTAATTAGAGAAAACCACTTATCACTCTTTTACTTCTTCATATAAATTCGATCATCCGAAATTTTTATGCGATCCTCCAAGCACCTTAGTGGTTAATTGTGGCAAGATAAGTTACCAAGGGGATTTATGCCGACACTTTAAATGCTTCACTCAGATCCGGGACCCCGTCGTAGTTCAGGTTGAAAGTGCATGAAAGGTACTTACCGCAGCTACGTATATAGCAGCGTACTTTGCCGCATTTATCTTCTTTGTTAGGTTCCGCTGCCTGTGAGTATCCACGAGCACATACAATTCTGGGTGTACCTCGTCGAGAAGAGTGCCTGGTTGGTAACGTTTTTTTTATCATATGGGTATAGAAAAAATGCAGGCAATCGATTAGTGAACATATGTAAATTAACCAATCTGAATGTTGTTTAAAGCGCTAGAGCTACTACCTTGTGAACTCCTCTGCGTGATGAGTTGAACAGGCTCCTGATCCGGTGCTGCAAAATCTACGCGTTGTTTATTGCTTAGCACGTTAGGTTAAAAGACAGCGCTTGTACCTTAGTTCTGATAAACGCTCGCTGCATTTTCAGAGAAATCACAATTATACGCCAAAATTTAAACCATTTCAACGTGTTACTCACAGTTGTCATCTGTATTTAAAAAGGGCTCCTTAACCTCAAATAGTTCGTGAGCAATATATTTATTATCTGGTTCCGCCATTGCGACAGTTGGTCTTATTCGTTGTGAGTCGCGTATTATTCCTTCCTGTGAAGCACACAAAACTATATAATTACTACGTGGGACTAATTGTAACTACGGAGTTAAATGAACCCCACTTGATCCAATGAAACAAATTCTACGAGACCGCAAAAAAACAAAATCTTTGGCGGAGCCAACATTTGAAATCCTGGCCTTTCGATATCCGGTCGGGTATGTTAACCACTAGTGTGATAGGCAGATCGGGGTGGTGAAGTACTAATTATTGGGCAGAATCTTGTTGTAGTTCCTTTTGTTCAAATTCGTACCTTCCTCGAAATAGTATGGTCACCACTTCATTTTCCCAGCGCGTGCATTTTCCTTGGAGTGTGCTATAGACCACCTGACTTAGTAAATGGGCTGTCTTAAAAGTTTAAAACACACCTTATTTCAATTTAACCAATTCCCAAACGAATCAGGCATTTTCTTAAGCGACTTTGATTGTCCTGATATTTATTTATTTAACTATTTACTTATTGAAATACTTCAAAGGTTATTTCAGGAGGGACATTATGTGAAGGGGGACAAATATTTTGAGAGAAAAAAAACGATTAAAAACAACAGCGAATTGCCAAAGCATAACAAAACTGTCAATGCACAACGAAAAGAAACGTACTGAAAAAAAAATCACTCGATAATCAAAGCTAATCTTACAAAATCACAACAATCTTCTACAACAAATAAATCGACAACAAATCATAGAATCCCACAATGAGTAAAAATCAAAGCCCGAAAATTTTCGGGGTTAGTTTCGGTGACACCCGAATTACCAAGGTAATAACTCCAGACGGCAGATTTGGGGAAAGGGCTATTGAAAGGGAGAAGTACGGCAAGTGTAGCAATCACGTTAGCATAAGTGATTAAGTCGGGGTGTAAAGAAAAGAAATATGGCTGGGTGAGGAGACCATGATGGAGATGAGTTTAGAAAATGCAAGGAACGAGCCACAAGCGCGAAACTTTTCTTGCTGTTCTTACTTAAAAAAATAAAACACTTGACTTGATTTCGGATACTATTCCATTCTTATTCATACTTCCGGTGAGCTTATAGACGACTTCCTTAAATTTAATCTTCCATAGATGACTACCCAACCCAGCGGATGAACCCATATAGAACAGGTCGTATTTTTAGTCTGAGTTACTGACAATACATTTGTAAGAAATAAACATATCACGCACCTAAAAGTGATCCTGACTTCATTCGTTTCAACATTGAATTTAAGGCCCAGCAGAGATCCCCAGGTAGCATAAAAGTTCGGACCCATTTGGGGCCCATGTGAGCAATGGGGTCTAGGGCAGCCCCTACGAAACCCACGTTAGTCCACCGTGGGTGAAGCCTGGGCATGCCCAATATGAATTGCCCACGCAGTGCCGCGGTGGGCCCATCCTCGGATATGCATGGGCCCACCCCATGAAATACCCCCGTAGGTCCCACCTTGGCTACGCATGGGCGTGACCGACTTGGACTGCCCATGTAAAAAAAAAAACAACCGTGGGCCTCATCTCACCCAAGTTGAGACCCACGGATGAGATGAAACCCGCGGAGCCTTGATCAAGATGTTTTACTGCTATATCGAAATGGTAATATTTCCAGTAGGCCTACGGAGATAGTGAATCATGCTCAAATTGGTATGCACTGCAATGTATCACACCGTAAGGAAAATAATAAATGAGGCCACCCCATGTGGGCTGTCCCAGGGGGCCCCCTGTGGTCCCACGTGGGAAGCCGAGGTGAGCTGCCCGAGTAGGCCCCTTGTGGGTCCCCAGGAGGCAAACTATGTGGGCTTCTAAGTGGGCCTCACTTGGGCCCGACTTGCAAAACCGATTTGGGACGCACTTGGCCTGTCCAAGTGGGATCCACGTCGGCCCCCTTCTAGAGCCCACTTTAGCTTAGGTGGGCAGCCCAAGCAGGCCCCCTCGGGTCCTACGAGGCTACCCCATGTGGGCTGCCCCAGGGGGCCCCCTGTAGTCCCACGGGGGAAGCCGAGGTGAGCTGCCCAAGTAGGCCCTTGCGGGTCCCCAGAAGGCAACCTATGTGGGCTGCCCAAGTGGGCCTCACTTGGGCCAGACTTGCAAAACCGATGTGGGACGCACTTGGCCTGTCCAAGTGGGATCCACGTCGGCCCCCCTTTAGAGCCCACTTTAGCTTAGGTGGGCAGCCCAAGTAGGTCCCCGCGGGTCCTACGAGGCTACCCCATGTGGACTGCCCCAGGGGGCCCCCTGTGGTCCCACGGGGGAAGCCGAGGTGAGCTGCCCAAGTAGGCACCTTGTGGGTCCCCAGCAGGCAACCTATGTGGGCTGCCCAAGTGGGCCTCACTTGGGCCCGACTTGCAAAACCGATGTGGGACGCACTTGGCCTGTCCAAGTGGGATCCACGTCGGCCCCCTTTAGAGCCCACTTTAGCTTAGGTGGGCAGCCCAAGTAGGTCCCCGTGGGTCCTACGAGGCTACCCCATGTGGACTGCCCCAGGGGCCCCCTGTGGTCCCACGGGGGAAGCCGAGGTGAGCTGCCCAAGTAGGCACCTTGTGGGTCCCCAGGAGGCAACCTATGTGGGCTGCCCAAGTGGGCCTCACTTGGGCCCGACTTGCAAAACCGATGTGGGACGCACTTGGCCTGTCCAAGTGGGATCCACGTCGGCCCCCCTTTAGAGCCCACTTTAGCTTAGGTGGGCAGCCCAAGTAGGTCCCCGCGGGTCCTACGAGGCTACCCCATGTGGGCTGCCCCAGGGGGCCCCTGTGGTCCCACGGGGGAAGCCGAGGTGAGCTGCCCAAGTAGGCACCTTGTGGGTCCCCAGCAGGCAACCTATGTGGGCTGCCCAAGTGGGCCTCACTTGGGCCCGACTTCCAAAACCGATGTGGGACGCACTTGGCCTGTCCAAGTGGGATCCACGTCGGCCCCCCTTTAGAGCCCACTTTAGCTTAGGTGGGCAGCCCAAGTAGGTCCCCGCGGGTCCTACGAGGCTACCCCATGTGGACTGCCCCGGGGGCCCCCTGTGGTCCCATGGGGGAAGCCGAGGTGAGCTGCCTAAGTAGACACCTTGTGGGTCCCCAGCAGGCAACCTCTGTGGGCTGCCCAAGTGGGCCTCACTTGGGCCCGACTTGCAAAACCGATGTGGGACGCACTTGGCCTGTCCAAGTGGGATCCACGTCGGCCCCCTTTAGAGCCCACTTTAGCTTAGGTGGGCAGCCCAAGTAGGTCCCCGCGGGTCCTACGAGGCTACCCCATGTGGACTGCCCCCGGGGGCCCCTGTGGTCCCATGGGGGAAGCCGAGGTGAGCTGCCTAAGTAGACACCTTGTGGGTCCCCAGCAGGCAACCTCTGTGGGCTGCCCAAGTGGGCCTCACTTGGGCCTGACTTGCAAAACCGATGTGGGACGCACTTGGCCTGTCCAAGTGGGATCCACGTCGGCCCCCTTTAGAGCCCACTTTAGCTTAGGTGGGCAGCCCAAGTAGGTCCCCGCGGGTCCTACGAGGCTACCCCATGTGGACTGCCCCCGGGGGCCCCTGTGGTCCCATGGGGGAAGCCGAGGTGAGCTGCCTAAGTAGACACCTTGTGGGTCCCCAGCAGGCAACCTCTGTGGGCTGCCCAAGTGGGCCTCACTTGGGCCCGACTTGCAAAACCGATGTGGGACGCACTTGGCCTGTCCAAGTGGGATCCACGTCGGCCCCACTTTAGAGCCCACTTTAGCTTAGGTGGGCAGCCCAAGTAGGTCCCCGCGGGTCCTACGAGGCTACCCCATGTGGACTGCCCCCGGGGGCCCCTGTGGTCCCATGGGGGAAGCCGAGGTGAGCTGCCTAAGTAGACACCTTGTGGGTCCCCAGCAGGCAACCTCTGTGGGCTGCCCAAGTGGGCCTCACTTGGGCCCGACTTGCAAAACCGAGGTGGGACGCACTTGGCCTGTCCAAGTGGGATCCACGTCGGCCTCCCCTTTAGAGCCCACTTTAGCTTAGCTGGGCAACCCAAGTAGGCCCCCGCGGGTCCCTACGAGGCTACCCCATGTGGGCTGCACCAGGGGGCCTCCTGTGGTCCCACGGGGAAGCCGAGGTGAGCTGCCCAAGTAGACCCCTTGTGCGTCCCCAGCAGGCAACCTATGTGGGCTGCCCAGAGTGGGCCTCACTTGGGCCCGACTTGCAAAACCGATGTGGGACGCACTTGTCCTCTCCAAGTGGGATCCACGTCGGCCCCCCTTTAAGAGCCCACTTTAGCTTAGGTGGGCAGCCCAAGTTGGCCCCCGCGGGTCCTATGAGGCCACCCCATGTGGGCTGCCCCTCGAGGCCCCCTGTGGTCCCAAGGGGGAAGCCGAGGTGAGCTGCCTAAATAGGCCCGCCATGGGTCCCACGAGGGCATCCCTGTGGGCAGCCCAAGTGGACCCAAGTGGGCCAGACTTGCTAACAGACGTGGGACCCACGTGGGACCCGTCGACACCCCTTTTGGAGCCCATTTTCCGCTACTTAGGTCACCATATTTTAAAACGATTAATGACTATAATAAAGTTAATTACTCCGCTATTAGCAATATGTTTCAAATACATTCTTAGAGTTGTCATTATTGATATGAAAGCAGGACAGTTAATGAATATTGTATTATCGACAGAAATAACCTTACAGACCTTGCTGACACTTATATTCCGGCCATTAGAATATCATATGACAAATCGAATCCCTAATTTACAAAGCGCTTCAGCGTCTTAACATAAAAAAGGACTGTTTAGCCGTGTAAAAACAACTGACCACCGATCTCAAATGGAAACAAAACAATGCATGTCCTAATATCTATAAAAATATCCATTACAATTGCGAGAGCAATTTTTTAACATTTACTTAGTAAATATTCTTCGCATTAAACATAAAACATTCTGGAAGGTAATTGATCTAAAAACGTCTACACTTTTACAATCAATGCGTGATTATCGGTTGTCATTATCGGACAAACAAAGCTCCCACCGTCTTAACCATTATTTCAACAAAGTCTTCACAAGGGACGACCGGAGGAGCGCGCCTCATCTTAGCAACTCTAATCACCCTCCCATGGCTGCCATTGGAATACATTATATATGTATCATAAGCTAAACAGAAAGGTTACAGCTCTTATCCAGTTCTGCTGACAACAAAAATAATTCTAAAAGACTGAAGAACACGAAATCACAGTCTGTTTTCTTTTAATTACCTACACTCAGTTTCCTGTTAATTACCTTCCAGCAATGTTTGTTTTCTGGCAGAGTGGCCCCTATACACAAATCAGGCAATCGAACTTCACCATCAAACTATAGTTTTATCTCTCTAACTAGTGTGCCATGAAAGTTTCCTGAGCATATAATATAGTCAAATGTCGCAAAGTATCCCGAAAATATTCACATCTATTATTCAAAGCAGCAATTGTTTAGACGATCACTTTCTTTTAAAGTAGAACTAGCCTAAGTTGTTCATGAAATATAGAGCAACATCGATAATAACATTCGAACTGATGTTATATTCATTGATTATTCTAAAGTATTCGAAAAGGTATCCCATTGTTTACGAATGCTCAAGCTAAATCAACCTCACTTTCATCCATTTGTAGGATCGTGAATTGCACAATTTTTAACCAATAGTACTCAGCCTACTTTAATTAACAAATTCGGAGCCCCCAGGGAAGTGCTTTTGGCCCTTTCATGGAGGTCATTTAATGTTTGTAAATGATCTCCATGATCGAATAACACCCTGTTTTCGATTATTTGCTGACCACTGTATATTTTGACGATCGTAATGTAACCTGACGTTAGCACAACACTACAAGCTATCCATAACAATAGCCGACTGGTGTAAAGCGTAAAAAATGTCAATAAGCTCTTCTAAAACGCCACTCGTTTCCTCTATGCGTGCTCACAGCTCCCCTATTTTTACCTACCAGATGGGCAGTCATGCAATTACTAGGTGTCCATCTTACAAGTATATTGGCTTTCACTTATTTGACGACCTCTCATAGAACACGCATATAACACACGTCCTGCAAAACGCTAACCGCTCTCTCAGATATATTTGACCGAATCTACCATCATCAGTAAAACAAACGGGCTACACTACATTCGTCAGATCACAACTTGAGTACGCGTCATCTATCTGGCCCCCTATGCGACACTCATTGATAACAAGCATAAAGACACTCCAAAATCGCGCAATCGGCTTCATATTTTCGGATTACTCAGGAGAGACCAACATTACTTTTTTACGAATCAGATTAATCCTTGATCTGCGCTCATCAAAAAGATCATTTGGCCGCCCGCCTCTTTCACAAGAATTACTATCATTATCATGACATCAAAACTCCATTGTTATTTCTACCTTCTCACGTATTTCCTCGAATTGAAAACGTCTTTAATGTCCTTCCAATTTTCGCTTCGTCGGTTTCGTTTCTTAACTCCACCCCTCCACTAAAAATACTAGAATGAAATAACCTGTCTAACAGTATCGTGACTCAGATAGATCAAAAACATTCATATTCCAACTAACCATTCATTCGCATTCGCATTAATAAAAATTCGATCCTTGTTTGTACAAAAGTTTTGTGTGCATTTTTGTTTTGTTCAATTATCTGTAAATTTCCTAAAAAGTGTTTGATTGTTTATATTTCCCGTTTCTCCGTTTAATACAACAATGTTCTCCAGCTTGTACTGGCACCTTGTGTAATTTCCGTAAGGGTTTTCAAAGTTTTAATATATGATGATGATGACGATATGGGGCGAGATGCATATCATCTGTGCGTGACTAATTTCATTGCGTCTCTTGGAAGATTTAATAATTTAAGTATGAGTCTATCAAGCAACGCGAAATACAATTCCAATTATGATAAGTAAACCCACCAATTCGCATACCGTTCTGATTTTTTTAGAAACTTGGTACAGTGCGTATAAAAAAGCAGCATTATTTGTTGCCAGTTCTTATATATTCATTGATAACGCGTGCAATCTTGCCTATCGTATACGGCAATATCCACTACCATAAATTGATTTCACGAATAATATTTTTAAAACTTCTCTTGCTATTAAGTAATGCCACAATGGCACGTTTGGTCTCGTTTTGTAATTGTTTGAGTGATACATTTTACTGATACAAATCGGTTGCGATAGTAGAGCTCTGTAATTTGCTAAAACACAACAACAGTCACAAATGAACCAGGCGCTGGAACACAAGCGTTTAGTTTCTCCGAAGGCAAACATATGCAAGTTTGCTCTATAGATGCAGAGAATGTGCTTCGCCAATCGGTGCTGCGATGCACAGTGCTTTTTTATTTTATTTTGAAGCCTGTTTTGATTTAGCAATTGACAATTTTAGAGAAGTGGCCTCAAGTTGCTACAATTTTGTTTTAAATTTTCAATGTATCTCCGGTGATAGAAGCACAATGTTTAAATTTGAGAAAAATTTAATAGGCTGTTGTTAAAATATTCCTCAAATGAAGAAAAGGCGAACATGAGAAATGCCTTAGCGAAGCAAGCTTTCCAGCTCTTCTATTTTCTTGATATGCTCGTTCTGCTCACGCTAGCGAGTTGGCTCACCAAATATATGCATTTATGTTATCGACGCAGGAATGTTCTGTAGTCGTTGATGTAGTGTTGTACCTAGCCACTAACACTACACATTACATTTAAGGAAATGTTGTGATTTTAAAACCATTGAAAACATTTTTGTATAGGTTTAAAAGTGAGGCCTAGAGGAATGCGAGTATCGTCATACCACAAGCCAGGGAAAAATATCTATTGATTACGTTACTTTATTTTGATAAGCCATTGGTCATCAAGTTCTTAATAGTCATTTATTCTAAATGATTGTTTTGCCTCTATTGAGCTTCATTTGCAGTTTTAGTCCTATTGACCAAGGTATGAAAGTAAATTGATTTAAGAGGAGAAGTTCTAACACTTGTCTGCCCTCACTTCAAGAAGCATTAAACCTCATTAGAGTCAATTTCATGACATGCTGTTATTTTTCAAAGTGTAGATACTAAAGAATATCGAGGAAGTTTACATAATTACCACGCGAAGTCCATCATCTTGCTCAAGAGATACGGCTGCGCCT
Organism: Ixodes ricinus; assembly: GCA_037355805.1. Classification (NCBI taxonomy): domain Eukaryota; kingdom Metazoa; phylum Arthropoda; class Arachnida; order Ixodida; family Ixodidae; genus Ixodes; species Ixodes ricinus. Next base: position 1,495 of record JAZHYW010012776.1, on the reverse strand, counting down.
TGATCCTTGTCATAATATACCATGTTTCTGAGGTCCGCTCCTTGATCTGAAATGTAGAAGAGAACATAGTGAACATCTTTTTCTTTCTATTTATCTTTATTAGTTGTTGGAACGTGCAAAACATTTTCAGAATACACTCACATATTCCTTGACCGGGGTTTCTCCTTCTTGATACTGCAACAAAAATTCATCCGGAAAAATATCCGCTGGTTGCAGAGATAGGGTGATATCATCATTGATGAACAGGGTTAGCTCACTGTCGGAATTCCGGGTTTGTATTAAACGTGGATACACAATCTTTGCTTTCGCGAGGTCTAGAAATGCAGCAAATAAAGAATAATTAATTTTTTTTTTACTGTAATCCGGACGTCGAAAAATATATAAAATGAGCGTCTGCGGAACAGTTTACCTCCACAGTTCATGCAATAGTGATGTATCAATCAGTGGAACAAGATAAGACGGGGTAATCTAAAACGTAAATACTGCTCAATACAAAAAGAAAAGGTAGTGGAAGAAGTTTGGGTACGTGACTGCCACATTGGAAACGAACTGTGTTTTGCCGATATTAAAACTGCTATTTGTCACCGAGACGTGATCAACCTTTGTCGTTTTTCAGCATGAAGGTGCAGAAACACGGGAGTTTCGAGACCGATCCGCACACCGACATATTTGGTCGATTTAATTTCAAATCGTGCAGCAAACCAGCTCGTGTCTTAGAAAGCTTCGCCTCCAAAAACCAAACTTCTAATATAAGTATTTTGGAAAGCATAGCTTTATATGTCCATATCGAATATTAAATCTCACTTTATTGCACTGTCGGAATTCCGGGTTTCTCCCTCCTTCTCCCTCTCTTCCCGGCACTGACAAACGAGGGACACCGTCAGCTTTTTGTCAAAACGAGCATTCTAATGCTGACGCATTAAAACCACTTTCGCAACTCTCCAGGCCTGGGGTAAGTAAGCCTTTATACTTACGGCGATTACAAACAAGACTAGTATGAAATGTGCTGATACGAAAAACAACTTTGTTTTGATCACGCGAAAAATACAGATTACCCTATGGACCACACCATCGGTCAATGCGACTTCGATTTTGGTGCCCACATCACACGCTTGTTCGCTTACGAACACAACAACGACCATAACATCACCACAACTGTTATTATTACTACCTACCCGAAGAAAACAGACTTTAAGTGCGACCTAAGTAGAGGCCGTAGGAAGCATAACTAAACCGCCCTTCGAACTTTGTGGAAATCGGGCAAGATGTTTTCGTACCACCGTCAACGCGGCATCGTAGTGTTGCTCAGGGAGTGTTCTTTTGTGCATGCCCCTGTTGGCTTTTTCACCTTAGGTTGAGGGAGTTAATTCACGTCTCATGGTAATGTTTAAGCAAAACTGATTTAATAACTTTAAAATGAATACAAAATTTGCAGAAATGAATGCATTGTCACTTTCGGGGCCGCCTGGTGCTGGCACACCCGCACACACCAATT